>OZ005651.1:161608871-161816923 GCA_963930645.1 Salticus scenicus | reverse complement strand
AAAAAAAAAAAAAAAAATACATTTTTAAGAAATGTGTTGTGAATATTCTCATGATAATCTTAAAAGAAATCTCATCCAATTGTATTTGAATTTTTCCAAAAGTTTCAAATATATTTAGAGCCATCCACCTCTTTCAAATGTCATTACTCCAGCTGAATTTGGTGAGATATTTAATTTCACATTTTGAGACAAATTCGCCATATTTTCTTCAGTTGGCTGTAAGTGAGTATTAGATTGGGTTTCATTATTTTTTATTCCATTTTCATTATCATTTGTAGTAGCGTTTAAATTGTTTTTGTCTGGCATTTTAGAAGTTGTTGAAGATGTATTAAGATCGGGGAATTCAGAAGAAATTTGTCGATTAGCTACATTAAACGATGTTACTGAGTTGTTTTCTGAAGATAACTTTTCTGGTGAAGAAGTTACAGTTATTGTAGTGTTCTTGCAAACATCATTTGCTAATGTTTCTCCAATAACACAACACTTTAGATCTGTATCTTTTCTAGGATGCATTGCATTTTCTGTTTGTTTCATTTCAAAATTTGACATGCTTAAAGATGCTTGTGGAAAAATAACCATTATTGCTTGAAAGTTTTGGTTTAGGTGAAGAACATTTCTCTTTTTGTAGAAAAGCTTCTGCTGAAAGTTTCATTCCTTTTGATAAAGATCCTTTTTGAGAACATTTCTCCTTTTTATCGTATGGAGAAACATTTGTGTCATTAACCAAGAGTTGTGGGAAGACAGGTGAAGAAGACTTATTCTCTTCAACTTTTGAAATAAGGTTATCAGTGCACAGATTATTTTGTAATGCTTCTTCTCTTCCTCTATGCTCTGGATTTTGTGATTCCTTACTTACAAATGGGCTTATTGCTATTTTGTTATCGTTACTTTTTTTAATACTATTAAATTTTATGCTATTGTTATCTCTTGTGCTTTTAATGTTAGATTTCTTTACTGCTTGAATCAGATCTCTCCATTTTTGCGAGTTCCTTCTCTCATTTCCTGACAGACCAAGCCTTGCTAATACTCCTTTGTTTTGAGAGATTTCAGGAGCAGAGTCTTCTGTGCAGACTTCCATCAAACCAATGGTGAAATCCTTTATGAGCCGTCTTTTGTGGACTTGCACTCGCTTTCTAGGAACTAAAATAAAAAATAAGCGATTATTTGAAAGAAAACCAACTTTACTATATAAAATATGAGTAAAAGTGGTCGTAATTAACTCGTCAACAAAATAATACCACAAGGACCACTTACAATTTTCCTAAGAATTTTCGGCCAAACATCTCCATGGCCATAATCATAGGTGAATGACATGATTCTTCATCTGTTTGAGAGCCTCAGCATGCAGCGTCGTCTTTTGTCGATCTCGGATTTGGTTGTGTTACAGGTATTTTCACAGGTAATGATCTCCACTGCTTCCCTTTTTATTGCGTAATAGTGGCTATTATAATCAGAGAGTTTCTTTATATTATTGAAATCAATATTAATATTTTCATTTTGGTGAATCTGGGCAAGGGCAGTTATATTTTTATTAAATTTAATGCCATTGGAATGTTCTTTAATCCTATCCTTTAATTTGCGTTTAGTCATACCTATGTAAGAACCAGACCCCCCCCCCCCCCCCCATATTTTTGAAAATTAATTTTATAAATTCCTGCAGTTTCTAGATTATGAATTTTATCTTTATCATTACGAATTCTTTGAAATATGATTTTATTAGGTTTTATAGGTATGTTAATTCCGATTTCAGCAGCTTCAGCTTTAATTTTATTAGATGCACCTTTGTCATAAGGAATAGAAGTAGTATAAGTGGAAGTGGGAGGAGGTTTTTGGGTATTAACTAGGGAATTATTAAGTTTTTAAATTCTATTATGATATAATTTATATATAAATTTATGACTATAACCGGCTTTATTACAAATATCAATAATTTTAAGTTCTTATTTTAGAAGGTCTTGGTTGGAACAAATATTAAGTGCACAGTTAATATAGGCCTGAATAGCAGCAATTTTATAATGAAAAGGAATTTTACATCTATTGTTAATAATTTCATTACTATTGTTGGGTTTATGATAAACTGTGGTTTCAATTTTATTAGGGCATTTTAGAATAGTGACATCAAGAAAATTCTCAAAGAAAATTTCTTTAGGTTCAATAACAAAATTTACAAACAAAATAAAGGGGTCCCTATGCGATTTCCTATCTCAGGCATTATAGCTGAACTAAAACTCTGTATTCTTGAAGACACTATTTTTGAAAATTTTGGTAATATTAAGTACTGGTACAGGTACATTGACGATATATTTGCCGTTGTTGAAAATTCAGTACCTCCTGAACAAATTTTAAATAATCTTAATCAAATTGATAGCAATATTCAAATCACTTTAGAAATCGAAAAAAAAACAATAGTTTAAATTTTCTTGATGTCACTATTCTAAAATACTCTAATAAAATTGAAACCACAGTTGTATCGTAAACTCAACAATAGTGATGAAATTATTAACAAGAGATGTAAAACTCCTTTTCGTTATAAAATTGCTGCTATTCAGGCCTATATTAACCGTGCACTTAATATTAATATTTGTTCCAACCAAGACCTTCTAAAACAAGAACTTAACAAAATTATTGATATTTGTAATAAAGCCGGTTATAGTCATAAATTTATATATAAATTATATCATAATACAATTAAAAAACTTAATAAATCCCTAGATAATGCCCAAAAACCTCCTCCCACTTCCACTTATACTACTTCTATTCCTTATGACAAAGGTGCATCTAATAAAATTAAAGCTGAAGCTGCTGAAATCGGAATTAACATACCTATAAAACCTAATAAAAACATATTTCAAAGAATTCATAATGATAAAGATAAAATTTTTAATCTAGAAACTGCAGGAATTTATAAAATTAATTTTCAAAAATATGGGAGGGGAGGGGGTTCTGGTTCTTACATAGGTATGACTAAATGCAAATTAAATGATAGGATTAAAGAACATTCCCAGAGATGCCAACATGTCCGGAAATTCCGGAGTTGTTACGGAAATAAGGTATCAAATACGGTAATACGGAAATGACATAAAAAGTACGGAAAGTGGTAGTTTCTCCTCTAATTTCGTCTCTTTGCCGGCAATCCGCTTTCGCGAGTCACGGCAGCACCGATTTCCATACGCGGCAGCAAACGTAAACAACAGCGAGAGGTAAGTGCTAGATCTACCCTTACGGAGAGAAAAAACGGCGAATCAGCGTGCAGTATAGCGTAACTCCGATGACGTCAGTTAAAGGCTCCGCCCTCCAGCGGTATGCATGGTAGATTTCTTCCTCCCTAGCTTGTATTAGAGGGAGAAAATTATATTTTATTCCTTGTCAATCGATAATTTCACTCTAACCGTAACGAGTATCTACCGCGTTTGTTTTGAGGAGTGAGCGTCACCGTGGTTCATGTTGTGATTTGTTATTTTTGTCTGCCGCGTTATTGAATGTTATAACTCTTCAATGATAGTTGCCTTTAATATTTTTTATGAAAATGTCAGATCATCATGATCAATCCAAAAAACGCGTCGCAAATCAAAAGTTTATTGAAGATTATGCAAAAACAATGGCCGTGTTTGAAAGCCGGCAATGCACAATTTTCGGCATTTTGCAGAAAGGAGTTCTTTGGAAAATTTCGCATCATAGCGCTTTTTACTTTTTGATAGAGAACTTACTTTCTCTACCATTAAATCTGACAATAAAGAACTAGACAAATTAGGTCGATAATCATTAAGATTTTTTCTAATAATACTGAAAATTCTCTCATCTTCAGCATTACTATGTGGTATAACTAATATAATTTTGGTGTGAAAATGGCACGTTTTCTGTAAATTTATATCCGCTACTTCAGCACATTCTAATAATGGATTGGTTAAATCAAATTTTGAAACAATGTATGAAGCAGCTGCAATGTAGAAGTCCTTCACTTTTCTATAAAACAATTTGAGATCATCATCATTAAGTTTACTTGCAGCTTTCAGCTCATTTAAGTAAGATTTGGCTTCGCTGCCAATAACTATTGTTTCTTTCTCTCTATGATTCTTTTTTGATTTTAAGTCAACACATAAAATGGTTTTTGCAGATGAAATGGCAGAAGGTTTAAGAAATCTTGCATAGATTTCAGACAAAAGTTCCAAAAGAATTCTATGAAGTTTGTGTACTAACGGTACACCAGATTGCAACACTTCATTCTCTCTTGTGAAAATAGGCAGGGCATTTTTGAGAAAGAAGCAATACAATATAACTTTAGCATCATCATTTAAAGAAAATAACACTCTATCTAACCTGTCTTTCGGTGGAATCATACTTGGATGTTCACTAACCCGGTTTTCTGTTGGTTGTTCACTTAATTTTCGTTTGCGATTTTTTTGTTTTTGTTTATCATTAGATAAATGAACACTAATAGAGGTAGAGGAACTACTTGCACTGCTAACACAGGTAGATAAAAAACTTGCAGCACTAATAGAGGTAGATGAACTACTTGCTGCACTGTTGGAGTTGGCATTTGTTAAAGGTTTGCGATTTTTGTCATTATTTGTTAATTGAAATTTTTCACTCTTGAAAAATTCTTTCAGGGAGTCTCATTGTTCTAAAAGTCTTCTTAGACATTTTTCTAAAGACAAACATCGAGTCACTGAATGTTTCATCACTTTCCTTGCTTCAGTGCCACACAATGACTGAAAATTCTTCAACGCCTGCTGTCGCTTTGTACTTTTGTTTAAGTAATAGTAAATATCTAGCAGTAAATCATCAATAGAGTAAGGTAATTTTGCAGCAGCATTTTGGGCAGTTATGTGTATGAGATGGCAATAGCATCCCATTACAAATACCTCAGAGTGCTCATATCTGACAAATTTTGCAACACTTTTATGCTTTCCTGTTATTACTGAAGCATTATCGCACCCAAAAGCAATGCAGTTTTTCCAAGTTTTTTTTTTTCTTTTGAAAATTCATCATTAATTAAAGAAAAAAATTTAACTCCTGTTGAAACTGATGAATTGGAAAGGACAGACAAAAGGGTAGAAATGACTTCTCCCTTATTATCAAAATACCGTATAACAACAGGATATAAAGTTTCACACTGTCCATCATTACTTCCATCTGTTGAAAAGGAAAATGGTGATTTTGCAAGTTCAGACGAAAGATTTTGAGAAGTCTCAGTAGACATTAGAGAAATCATAGCAGTTGTTTTCGTTCTTCCTGCACTATATTTGCCAGCAATTTTCGAGTCGGGGAACATGCTCCTAAAAAGGGGTCCAGCATGGTCTGTGGCTGCAATGGGTAAATTGTGTTCGATTAAAAATTTCGAAAAAAGAGCTTCCACTTTAGTAGCTACAGACGAACTTCCGATACCGAAAAAGTCTACAATTCTCTAAAGTAGTCTGAATATTTTTTGCTATGCAAGTGAATGTGATTATATTTAAAAGGTAATTTGAAAATAATTTATATTTTTTATGTGGTTAATGTACTAGTGCTAATAGATTTTTATCATTACAATCTTTTGAATTCGTATTTTTTATGCTGTAGAATATAATATTTTAAGTATTTTTTCCATCTTATAACCTTTTCCATCTTATTCCTTTCTTAATTTCTTTTCTGTTCTTTTAATTTTTATCAATTTATTCAATAAAATTTTATCTGAATAGTAAAGAGGGGCTACAAAAAAGTTGACTTGGGAAAAAAAAAAAGACTGACCAGATTTTAATTAAAAAAGACCGGACTAGTCAGTTTTGATTAAAAAAGGACTGGAAATAATTATTTATTTATTTTTAACTTGTATATCTTACTACACATTTAATTTAAAATCATACTCATATTCTTGTTTATTATATAGCATCAAATAATAAAAGAATATAATAAAAATACCCTTTATTGTAGGTATAAGGGCATTTCTCATTATAATTTAAATAATTTTTCATATAGATCTATCTAATTGAATCTGTAAAAGAATAAGTCAAGTTTTCTAAAAGAGCTATGAATTCTGCGAAAAAGAGAAAAAGTTTATTATCTAAAAACTCAGTCAGTTTCAGGAGGATGTTGCACCTTGCCCTATGACTAGAAAAATAGCAAAAGTGTCTGGATTTTAAATGTTAAATGTGCCCCTAAGAATTCAAAACTGCCCTTGGGAATCTAGAAAAAAACCTTTTTTTTATTATTAGCAGCATCCTGCCCTTTTTTAAACCTGGGGGAAACTCTGACATTGTATTTTTAAATAGTATGGTTGTAAGATTGACTCCTGAAAAAACTCCTGAAATACGAATTTTTGACTCCTGAAGAAGGGTGTAAAACTCCTGAAATTGAACTTACTCACTCCTGATGTAAGGTTTACAATGTTGGCGTCTCTGCATTCCAATGACATTAAATTTAATAAAAATACAACTGCCCTTGCCCAGGTTCACCAAAATGAAAATATTAATATTGATTTTGATAATATAAAGAAACTCTCTAATTATAATAGCCACTATTACGCAATAAAAAGGGAAGCAGTGGAGATCATTACCTGTGAAAATACCTGTAACACAACCGAAGTCGAGATCGACGAAAGATGCCGCTGCATGCTAAGGCTCTCAAACAAATGAAGAATCATGTCATTCACCTATGGTTATGGCCATGGAGATGTTTGGCCGAAAGTTCTTAGGAAAATTGTAAGTGGTCTTTGTGGTATTATTTTGTTGACAAGTTACCAACTTTATTGTTCAAATTTGTACAGTCATTTGCAAAAGTAAGACTAGTAACCGATTTTCAGTATTTTAACACATTGCATCATTTACACAGATTATTGCATCAGACGCATTCTACTGCTATAAATAAAAATGGCTGGCACATTTATCGCCAGTTGTTTATTGGATTTTGTTGTTGACAGTGCTGTTGTGTAATTATTGTAATGGGTAAAAAACTCACTCACTTTTACAAAAGGTCAGAAATAGTGACCCTGCATAAAATTGGATATTCTGATTGTCAAGTAAGTTCAAGGGTAAATGTGAGCAAAACAGCTGTGCATCAAGCTATAAGTAAATTTAAAATTTTGGGAAAATTTGTAAACCTTAAGAGAAGTGGTCGTTCTAGAAAAACGAGTGCACAATGATGATCATGTGATAAGAAGGATGGTCGTACGAGATCCAAGAACCTCCTGCAATATGGTTAGACATTTGCTGGCTGCAAAAGGCACCAACATCAGTTTGAGTGCTATTTCAAGATGCTTGGCCAAGTATTTTGGTTTATCACCCCATAAACCTGCACGGAAACCTCGACTTACTCCAAGTATGAAAAAGAAATGACTAACTTTCGCCAGACAATATCAGAATTGGATAGTACAGTAGCGGAGTAGGGTCTTATTTTCAGATGAGTCAAGTGTGCAGCAATTTTCTGTACATGCTACAAGTTTTCACTGCCCAAGGGGAAAAAGATATGATGAGAGATATACTATTCAAACTGTGAAACATCCTCTAAGCTAAATGATATGGGGTGCAATATCTGTGTCCGGCAGCAGATATCAGCATGTCCCTGACATCTGGCTTGTATTTGATCTTCAATTTATTCTTGTCTTCATGCCACTGCGTGTTGAGCATCTACATAAAACAGGGCTTATTGCCGTTCGTAAGTTTCTTCTTGTCTTCAAACAGCTTTGCTTTCAGCCTGTTCTTGATGCCTCGTTTATTCCTGTTCAGATTCATCTTATTGTCTAACCACTGTACGTTGAGTATCTGCATTGTATGTGTCTTTTGCTGTTTGTTAGTTTCTTCTTGTCTTCTATTAACTTTCTTTGAGTATGTTCCTGATGCTTCGTTTATACTTGTTCTAAAGTTTCTTCATGTATTCTATCCCAAGCCCAATTAACCTATCAAATGAGGGGAAGCACAAATCAATTTAAGGGTCCCCCACTGACTGCTTGGTGTGAAGACTATTACAAATCCCTCGAAAAATATACAAATTTTTCATTAAACTTTGTAGTTAGCTGGAATTGGAGGAAATGTACAAAAGGAAGTTCCCTTAATTTAAGTACCAAAATATAAACTAGCGTGTATTCACTGCAATATATGAAACTATTCAATTATAAATGCATGTGTTAAAGCTTCATTGACATTTTCTATATATTCTAGAGATGATAGCTGTGCAGTCAGGTCTATTGTGATTTTTTTATAAATCAGACAATGTTTCCAGACAACTACCTTACAATATGGGGACCTTATTTTGCTTAATTTAGGGCCTCTTAAAAATTTTCCAAAGCAAGGACATGCTTCTTGTACCTATTCGGTAATCAAGACTGATTCTAGCTTGACCTTTGAGCATCTGCAAGATACCTTGTTACTGTTTCTCCATTTTTTGTCTTCTGTTAGATCGTTTTTGAGAATCAACAAAGTAAAAAATAAATTAAGATTTGTATCAGAATAATAATAATAAAAACGTGAATGGGAGGTAGAAAAGTATGCGGCTACAAAAGGACATGAAAAACTTTACGACTGAAAGTTTGAATTATAAAAATGTTATATAAAATAAGTAATGTTTAAAAATTATAAAACAAATAAAACTATATCATAAACATTCAACAATTAAATTAATGACAAAAAATTTGTAGAAAATGACTAATTCAAACATCCTGTTTTAAAATTCATAAATTTAAAAGTATGCTATAGTATCAGGCCTATCGAACCCAGAAGACCTTGATGACTGCATTGCAAGTGCATTTCATTTAGATAGGCTGCTTTCTGTATGTTAAATGTGTATGTATACACACATACTAGGTTACCGATGCCCTTAATTTTGCATTAACTAATTTTAAATAGACATTTTGTCATAAAATAACCATACGTTTGTCAGAAATATATTTTAAAAAAGAGTGGTGAAATATTTCTTGATAAAAGGGGGATCGTGGAAACCCAAAAAAAAAAAAAAAAAAAAAAAAAAAAAAATATATATAGATAGATAGATAGATAGATAGATAGCTGATCTTATATGCTACAAGAAATAAATATATCCCACAAATATCATATCTAATTTTCATATAGAAGAGTGAGAACGAATTTTGTTAGCTTTTGCACTGCTAACAGAAGATAGCATTGAATAAAATTCTGAATTCTATCGTGAATCACAAAACTGTTGGGTGGGCCAATTTTGGCCCAGTGAGCGTGAGATGGATACCACTGCGATAGATAATGCTCTACTGTTAAGAACACTGCAAAAAATACATGACTATTAAAAAGCAAATAAAGCCACAAGGGAAAAAAAAATGCACTAAAATTATTTCCCTCTTTCTGCTTCTGAAAACTATCCTTTTAAGCCAAAAACTGCCGGGTTGCCACAGATGAAAAGTTATGAAATTTGTTTTTTCTCTTTGTTTATCTGTAAAAAAAAAAAAAAAAACTAATAATTTTAATAGACTTAATTTTCAGTTGAAAGTTTGTAATTTTTAGCTGACCCTAAATTTTAGTCGCACCCCCTCACCCCCAAGCATGCCTGCAGGGTGAAGATTGTCAAGAAATATCTGAGGGCACAGAAAATTAAAGTGCTTGATTGGCCAGGTAACAGCCCAGATTTGAATCCAATAGAGAATCTGGTGTATTGTGAAAAATAAAGTCGCCAAAAAAACAACCATCCACTGCTATGGCACTTGTTGAAGCAATAAAGCATGTTTGGTGCACAGTCATTTGTAAAGCTTACTGCAAGTCTTATTTATAGCATGCCTTAAGAGGACTGCACAAGTTATTAAAAACAAAGGAGGTCCTTCAAAATACCAAAATACTGACTTTAATTACAGTAAATAACCATGTACAGTCTATTTTGTTCTTTTATATATAAAATATGTATGTTATTTTTGTAGAATTCCATTAAATCTGATTTTTCTATGGGTGGTCTTAAACTTTTGCAAATGGCCGTATATAGCTATTTCAGTATAAATTTTTTTCTTTTTTTTTTCCCCTTTACTTAAAGACTGTATATCTAATTCATTAGGGATTTATTCTCTTTATTCCTAAAACTATTGTATTGTACTCTTTATGCAAGTTCAGTTCAAATTTTTAGAAATGCAGTTCAATTCAAATTTTTAGAAATGTTTTTGAGTAAAGAAGAATTATTCCATAACGGAATCAACAGCATAATTATATTTTTTTCAATAACAGTTTATTTCCATCAAAATATATAGAGTGTGTTTGAAAGACTTTGATTCATACTTTAAATCCTCGAATATTGATCCTGGCATCTCATATTAAGATGCCAAGCTTGTTAGATTTAAAAATTGAAATTTTAGTTATTTGCCAGTGCCTGGTGGATCCTTTAAATTTATTTGCCACTGTTTTGCAAATTTTTTGGCTCATTACTAAAATAAATAAATAATTTTTTCGTTTGAATTTTTTCAAGAAACTTTTTAAACTTGTCTGCTTTTTGTGAAGTGTCTCTTTTAAACTCGCTAATCTTTATGAAGAGTTTGTTGCAATTTTGCTGATTTTGCAGAGGGTAAGATCATGTATTTTTTTAAAGGTCAGTTTTCGAAACTGCATTTTTACTAGATTGAGGCTAGAAAAGGCAATTTTTTCCACAACCAATTGATAATTTTTTTTTAAATTTGCTTATTGACGAAATGTGATATTGTTGCAGTCAATTGTGAAAATATTGAGCTAGTTTGCCAATGCCCAAGGAAATAAATAAAAAATATCATGAAAACGGCAGTTTTTCGAGTGACGCAAGCGGAAGGACAAACGGACGGAACACTGCGAACTCATATATACGCCTAGTTTGACATCAAAGAGATTTGTAAAAGCCGACACTTAATATCTCAGCAAGTATGCCATATTTTGTTCTGATATTTTCAAAATAGTCTTTTATCGTCGGTCTTAATCTATCCTGAAAATTTTACGTTTCTACATGCAGTATGTTTTGAGATCTGAATCTCAATTTAAAGCCAAAAAGGGAAAATGTGTGGTGTACGCTGCAAGGATGTAATGAAAAAATATCTCTAAAACCGCACGAACGATTTTAATTTAATTAATATATGTTGTTAATGGGATCTTTCTGAATCTAGTAACGTTTTCGTTTTTTTCAGGAAAACTCTTGTTTTTTGTAAAAGTTGCTTTAAAAATAGAACTATATTACTCCGCCAAAATGCATGCTTTTATTCAGCGAAAATGTCATAATTCGGTTCTCACTTTCAAGGCACGTTGGTTGGCTGACCAACGTGAATGCAGTCAATGAATTATTTAAACTTTCCTTTTTTTTAACGCAAAAATACTTTATTACATTTTTTATATATTTATTGTATATATACTAAGTCAAATTCACTTAAATATATTTTCTCTTCTGCTATGAAAAAGATATTTTTGAATTTAAAATTTCATATTTAGTCAAAAAAGTATTTAGATAACATTTTAAATAAGGAAGTATTTTGTAATTTTAGACATTCCATTTTATCATAATAATGATGAATTTACAATTTTTTAAAGCAAAAAATTTTTAATAATTCATAAACATCGATTTTGTAGTAGCTCAATCATTTGCGATTCCTATTCATGTAACCTTCCGCACAGGGAATAGGAAAAAACAGCAAATGCAGTTTTGGCGCCATCTTTTGATTTTAATTTAAATTAAAACATACACTTTTGCAAATATATATATATGTATATATTTCTTTTTAAAAATTAAAAATCTCTTTTCAAAATACAGTTAAAGTTTATTCATATATTCACTTTTCAGACTTTAAAGTGATACATATTTTAAATATGAATATCTTTACTTTGAATCCCATAATAATTTATTTAAAAAATATAATTCTCCTCTCTTTCTTTCTTTCTTTCTTTCTTTCTTTTCTTTTTTTTTTTTTTAAATTAATTTCTGCATGAAAAATTCCATTTCATAAATATATTTACAACTACAATAAACAAAAAACCCTCCTTTAATTTTAAATAATTATTTCTACATGTTTCTAAGCAATTAAAAGTGATTTTTTTTTTTTTTTTTTAAGAAAAATAGTTTAAATATCGGAATGTATATTGTTTTATCATGAAGGTAATAATTTGGCCATCTAGTGGCGCCATCTCGTAACTTATATTGAAACCATATACATTCCTATATTTTATTTATTTTTCTTAAAAAAAAAAAAAAAAAAAATAAGGGGCACTTTTAATTGCTTAGAAACATGTAGAAATATTATTTAAAATTAAAGGAGTTTTTTTTTTTTTTTTTTTTTTTTTTTTCTTATCGTTGTTGAAAATATATTTATGAAATGGAATTTTTCATGCAGAAAATAATTAATTAAAAAAAAAAAGAAAGAAAGAGAGAATTATATTTTTTAAATAAACTATTATTGGTTTCAAAGTAAAGATGTTATTTATTTATTTTGATGTGTTTTTCAATAATTGCTATAATATTTGACACATTTTTCATGAATTTTAATTCTATTCTATTTTATTTTATTTTATTTTTAATATACAGCGTATTTATCCCCCTTTTCATCCCCTAGCCATTATTGCTTTAAATAATAATAATAAACAAAAAAATTAGTTTGATTATGTTAATATTTAAAATGTGTATCGTTTTAAAGTCTGAAAAGTAAATATATGAATAAACTCTAACTGTATTTTAAAAAGAGATTTTTAATTTTTAAAAAGAAATATATATATAACTTGTATTTTCCATAAAACTTAAGCTTAACTTGTATTTTACTTAACTTGTATGAACTTCAGCTTAACTTGTAATTTCCATAAATTTTTTCTCCAAATGATTTTATCTTATTTTTTAAATTATAGAAATGTAGAGCTTAATTTATATTTTGTCTATTTTCTTCCACTAAATATTTTTATGAAATAATTTTTACCTGCACTTTTGATGGAAATTTAAAATTGTGAATATTGGAGCAGTATCTATACTTAGTCTCAAAAGGGAAAAGAAAATAAATAAATTTCCATTTTTTTTAATTGTTTAATTTGCATTTGTAATTCTTTAAAAAGAAACTTGCAAAATGTAAATTACGTAATTCTAACTTAAATTTGAAATTTCCCACTTATTATTGTTATTATTATTTTAAAGAGTTTGAGAATCCCACTCAATATTTTTTTCTAGTGCGAAGCTTCTCCATTTTGTTTCCAAGTGGCAGGCTGCTTGAAAATTTGTCAGCATGATAACATTTGAAATACTGAATTAATTCAAACTAAATTTGTAGTCTGGATTTATCTCAGAAATGTATTTGTTATGTTCATTTGCCAACTTAATCTACCCTCTTGTTTCCCTGTGCCAGCCCACTGAAAAATTCAAATTTACATTAGAAAGGTTTTATGAACCGATTTGCTTAAAACTCCATATATACAAGCCTTCATTAATAAATCCACGAAGTCCATTAATAAATTGTAGCTGCCATCTTGAAAAAAAAAAATGGTGGCAACTTCATAATAAAAAATAAATCAGTTCACCCTTCCTAGGAGCCAGAAGGACTTTTTTTTTTTTTTTTTGATCAATAACCCCTAAAAAGTAATGATATCAGTACAAAAAACCCTTAACGGGTTAAAAGTTTGTGACGCCGCTACTTTATGGCTATAAGAATTTGAAATATGAGTCTTAAAAATAATGATATCAAATTTTAAGTGACGCTTTGCAATTAGTTAAAATATACATAGATTTTCTTATTTGATCATTTACTTTCTACTTTTATTTATATTTATAATGCAAGCGTAATATTTTTAGCTTCAAGATCAGACAGATATATAAAATACACTCACCGATGCTTTTTCATTTACATTTCAAATTCAAAATAACAGTTTTAAAAGGAATGATATAAAAATTCCAGTGGCGCCTCGGTGTTGTTTTAAAAGATTTGTTTTTAGATTCCACTAAAACTACTTTTGTTTTGTCTAATAAAGTATATTTACATATTGAAACAGTGCTTTTAATTTTCAAATATACTGTCAAATAATTATACTTTCACTGAGTTTGCATTATAAATTAAAATTATTTATTTCAATAAATTGATTTATCTTTTGCATCACGCTATCCAAAACATAGTATATCATAGTATCCAACTGAGTGAAAATTTGCGCAAAGAGGTAGTGTGACGTAAAGAAAACATTTACACAGATTTTACTTGCAGTTTTGGATAGCGTGACGCAAAAGATAAATCAATTTATTGAAATAAATAATTTTAATTTATAATGCAAACTCAGTGAAAGTATAATTATTTGACAGTATATTTGAAAATTAAAAGCACTGTTTCAATATGTAAATATACTTTATTAGACAAAACAAAAGTAGTTTTAGTGGAATCTAAAAACAAATCTTTTAAAACAACACCGAGGCGCCACTGGAATTTTTATATCATTCCTTTTAAAACTGTTATTTTGAATTTGAAATGTAAATGAAAAAGCATCGGTGAGTGTATTTTATATATCTGTCTGATCTTGAAGCTAAAAATATTACGCTTGCATTATAAATATAAATAAAAGTAGAAAATAAATGATCAAATAAGAAAATCTATGTATATTTTAACTAATTGCAAAGAGTCACTTAAAATTTGATATCATTATTTTTAAGACTCATATTTCAAATTCTTATAGCCATAAAGTAGCGGTGTCACAAACTTTTAACCCGTTGAGGGTTTTTTGTACTGATATTTAATTACACCTAATTCCTAAAATATGCTTTTTTTTTTTTTTTTGTTACCGATAGTTGATAATGTAGGGGATTATTGAACAACTTATTAACAAAATTTGTGTTTCTTTCTCTTTTCTCAAAAAGCCATCATTCCGCCACAATCCAACGAAATTTCTGATTTTTGGTTGTCTAAGGAAATATGCCACATTTCTGCGAGATCATATTGTAGCCATTTGACTTAAGTTAAATTGCAGAAACACACAATATTTTCATAGTCAAAGACTATGACACTTATTCTTAAAAAAGTAACAGGTTTTAGATAATTTGGAGTGAAGGCTGATTTTTATACCAACTATGTAAAAAATACCAGAGCCGGGAATTGAACCTGGGCCTTCCGCTTAACGCACAGATGCTCTACCACTGAGCTACCCTGGGTGATAACCAGCTAGGCATTTCTCGCATAATATCCGTTGGCAAGGTCACAGAGTCTGCATTAGAGCAGACAAATTTGAACATGGCACAATTTTTTCATGGCCTATTGGAGTTGATTGATTGACATGTGTTTTACAGTTTTCAAAAGTTCCGACGTGTCCCCAAGATACGAGGGGTAGGGTGAGACTTTACACGTACCCTGCATATGTATAACACAGTGTAATTAAATTTAGCACAATGAGAGAAATACAAAATGCTACTTGAAATGTATTTCAAGGAACTTCCAGATATAGACCTTAATAAATCGGAATTCTTTTCCTATGAATGAATAATCAATATTTATTAAAATTTTATTTTTCCAACTGAGTGAAAATAATGCCTGGACCGGGAGTCGAACCCCGGATCTTTGACTTACAAGGTCAAGGCTCTACCAATTGAGCTATCCAGGCCGACATCCCGGTCACCATTACTCACTCAGACAACCCTTTAGGCAGAAACAATCTGGTCTATCCTTTAGATAGCTCAACAGAAATTAGCCGCAGGTAATGGAAAACACCATTAAAAAATGAGAGAAAGAAATACAATTTTTAATAAAATCACACAATCAACTGTGGAAGAAAATCCTGTTTATTGAAATTTTATTTTTTTGACTGAGTGAAAATAATGCCTGGACCGGGAGTCGAACCCCGGATCTTTGACTTACAAGGTCAAGGCTCTACCAATTGAGCTATCCAGGCCGACACCTGATCGACATTACTCACTCAGACAACCTTTAGGCAGAAACAATCTGGTCTATCATTTAGATAGCTCAACAGAAATAAGCCGCAGGTAATGGAAAACACCATTAAACAATGGGAGAAAGAAATACAATTTTTAATAAAGTCACACAATCAACTGTGGTATTGTTTAATGGTGTTTTCCATTACCTGCAGTTTATTTCTGTTGAGCTATCTAAATGATAGACCAGATTGTTTCTGCCTAAAGGTTGTCTGAGTGAGTAATGTCGATCAGGTGTCGGCCTGGATAGCTCAATTGGTAGAGCCTTGACCTTGTAAGTCAAAGATCCGGGGTTCGACTCCCGGTCCAGGCATTATTTTCACTCAGTCAAAAAAATAAAATTTCAATAAACAGGATTTTCTTCCACAGTTGATTGTGTGATTTTATTAAAAATTGTATTTCTTTCTCCCATTGTTTAATGGTGTTTTCCATTACCTGCGGCTAATTTCTGTTGAGCTATCTAAAGGATAGACCAGATTGTTTCTGCCTAAAGGTTGTCTGAGTGAGTAATGTCGATCGGGTGTCGGCCTGGATAGCTCAATTGGTAGAGCCTTGACCTTGTAAGTCAAAGATCCGGGGTTCGACTCCCAGTCCAGGCATCATTTTCACTCAGTCGGAAAAATAAAATTTCAATAAATATGATTTTCTTCCACAGTTGATTGTGTGATTTTATTAAAAATTGAATAATCAATATTTTTCATAACATATTCTGTATATAACCTGTTTCTGTGTTTTTTAAATAATTTAGATATATATTTTATTTTGTTTAGTTCAGTCTGAAGAAATATATCAATAAGAAGGTACCAATAAATTAAAATCTACCAACAGGAAATTTTGGATATGGACGTAACATATTTTGATAATTTTGAATGTCCCTAAACACACACTATTTGTTCGATTTCAATAAAAGGTTTCAGGTAATGTATCTACATGATAAATATTTGGAATACTGAGTTTAGATTTTCTGCTAATACTTGTTTTTGAATTATGCTGACTGTACACTCCACCCTGATTTTTAGATTCAGGGACCAAAAACTCAGTTTTGAAAATTCGACCTAAAAATAATACATTCTCTACCATACATTGTTGAAAGAAAGTAAAACCTTGATGGGGGGGGGGAAAGGGAGAAATATGGCATAATTTTTAAAACATATATATATATATATATATATTCTGTGTTAACCTAGTTATATACTTTTTTAACAGATCAAATCTGGGATATTGTTCTAGTGGCTTATTATTATTATTATTTCACAAAAAATATTTACAGGTTTTTTAAGGTAGAATAAAAAAAATTATCTGGCCAATATATGAAACTATTGGTCATTAGAATGTTTAAAATTACATAAAGTATATAAATACCATCAACTTCATATTTTTCAGTATCTGAAGTGTCCATTCCACTTTTTTTAAGAACTTGCATGATGTCATGACGGAAAGAATGAACATCCTGTCGTAATTCATCAATGTTGTCTTCTGTAATTGAACGGATTTCTTTTTCCTTTTGTTGAGATGTTACATATCTCCATACCAAATTGCACATGACACTCTAAAAGGAATAATATAATTAATTTTCCTAAGCAATGTTGAGAATTTTGCTGCAAGTTTTTTTTTTTTTTAACTTATTGAAATAGTTTTAACAATAATGCAAGAAATTTAGTGAGAGAAATAGTTACCAAATTATTTGTAGTTTTGTAAAATAGAATTTACATTTTATGATTTAAGTGTACCAGTTTTTAGCAAAGCAAGTTAACGAAATTAACAAGCCATTAACAAAATTTTTAAATCAACGTTTATTTTTCAATATCAATGATTCTTTTCTGAATGCACTTTGAGTAGCTGAGAGGTTCTGCTCTCGAAGCTGGAAGACGGGAATTGCCGAGTTCGATTCGAGGTCGCACTTATTGACTTAGCCGTTTGGTGTTTTCTGTGTTTTTTTCTGACACTCGCATGAATATGGGCTATCCCTTAAAAAAAAAAAAAAATATATATATATATATATTGAGACTCAGGGTCTAGAGTAGCTGATTGGCGTTAACCCGTGCATCAACATGTGAATGTATTTTGGGAAGAACATTTCTTTTAGTATTTAAAGAAATTCTAAAAAGAAGAAATGTATGAACATCAAAGAAAAAAGTACATAATTTAGTGGTTTGAAGAGCGTTTTTCATTTTTATTTCCTACTTAACATTTATAAAATTTTATATAGTTAACTTTAAAAAATATAATATTGTCCATTTTCCTTTCCTGGTGAATGTTTTACACTTTTCTGTATTATCATTGATTTGCGATTTGACTACTGATTTCTTTTATTTTCTCTCTCTATTTTCTAGCAGATGTAGGAAAAGAAAATTTTTAGAATTTTATGAAGACAGTAGTACATTAGTAAACATATACTTCCAAATAATAATAATAATGATGAAATGGATATTTTTGTGGGAAAATGAAAATGCCAGAAAATGCTTCTGCTATATAAGGTAAAGCTGGGAGAGGTTGCGGACAATTCAAAAGAATGATACAAAAAATCCAAATATTAATTTTTTGCTAAATTATTCCTGAATAATTTTGAATTCATTTGCATTCTATGTATTTCTATTACTATTTTGTTGTTATGCTATCAGTTAAAGCAACAGCTGTAGTAAAACCAAGAGAGCTATTTTGCACAATCTTATAGGGTAAGAGAGATTGCACACATGGATAGGAGAGAATGTGCTTAAATATAACAATTAAATCCTTAACAATTATACTTGCACTTAAATGACATTCTTGTACGATTTTTAAATAAAACCTTTTACAAGAATGGACTTGTATTTCAACTCCTAATAAAAAAATATTTGAATATTTTTGTATTAGCAGTTGATATTTCAATTTAATAATTAAAAAATTAGAAAAATAAAAGAATGTTAGGAAGAATTAAAATATTTCAAAGAATGAGAAAAAAACAAAATTAAGATCAGATAAAATAACATTAAGTTACTAGATAACAGGTTTAACATAAAATTAGTTCATTCCTTTTTCAGTTTGAAAGGTTTCTTGTTCACTAACCTAATCTGCTGTTGTCCACAATTGTTGCATTTATTTTTGCAAATGGCACAGCTATCGTGCAACTACTTGCTACAAATTAAACCATTCGAGATGGATTTCACACTGTGAGTGCAATACATTTCAGAGCTAAAAAGACAGGTAGCACAATGATGCATGGCTGGTTCTACCCACTTTTAAGCCAACCTGCCTATCGTTTATTATTTACTAGCAGGCTACACCCGCTTTGCTGGTCACTATATTTAAATGAATTTTCAAAAGAATTGAATCACTGTTTTTTATATCTCTTTATAAATAAAAACTAAATTTTTTTTTTTTTTTCATGACTTTTATGGAGATTTTAATTAAAATATTGAAATTTTGAATAAATAAAAAAAATAATAATAATATCAAATTAAATTATGGTCTATAGCACTCAGGGACAGTGTAGCTTTTGATTAGTGAAATTTTTTAAAAATTGATTCAGAAGTTCCAGAGATTACCCTTCGCATACAAACAAGCTTTTCCTCTTTATATATTAGTATAGATAGATAACATAATGAAAAATAAATAATTTAAATTTTAACATAAACCATTTTTAAACTATTTCCCTTCTCGGGGATCTAATTTACAAACCTGGAGCCCAACGCTTTACCCTGATGCCAGAGAGTTCAGCAGTTTTTGTTGCAATATTTCATTCTTTTTTAAATAGTTTATATGGAGGTTTTAATTAAAATATTGAAATTTCGAATTAAAAAAGTATTTTATCAAAATTAATTATAGCCTATGGCATTCAGGGATAGTGTAGCTTTTATTATTAAAAACAAAAATCTTCTGCATAAAAATGTTCAAAACACAAAACCTGAAGTTCACTTGGTTTGAAATTTTCTCATTTCAACTTTGACCCTTTATAAGGCTGTGGGAAGTGTACTTTATTGGCTCTAGTGATATATTTCCGTATTCTTATCACTTTATATAGTATACTACGAGAATAGTTCATATATAAAAGTATAAGTTTATTTAGAAAATATATAAATGTATAAAGTATAAGTAGTATAAAGTTTAAGTTATATAAGATTTGGAAAAACATTTATTGAGTTAATTGAAGTCAAGTAACTATTAAAATGAATTTTACTTACTTACCACACTTTAACTGACAGCTTAATTTGTTTATTCTTTGCTACAGTAAAAATATAACATTTTTCTTTAACTATGCAATAACACCTCACTACAGCTCGCCTGCAAATGAATGTTTACTGTATTGCTCACTAGGCAGCATCAAATTTTGCGGATGAATTCATCATGCTAATTCGTCACCAGGGTGATTGCATCATCTTGCCACAATCGTCTCTGAATGATGTAAAAGGTGTATGAGAGATGTGGCTAGTCGCTCTTTTGCTTGGGCTGGCTTTTGCTGGCTTGCTTATATAGTTTTTATTAGTTTGTTTTCACTGATCTTTAGTTTGTTTTAATTATGCAGTTCTTCGGTTTATTTAGTTATTTTATTTATCAAGTTTAATATCAGCCATTTGTTATTGTACGAGCATGTTTATTTAATCAAAGCAGCTGTTCTACAGTTAAAAAATCGTCAATAGTAATAGGATAATGAACTATTTAAAGTAACATAGTTTATATCTTTGTTTTAAAGTGGTAGCGCTCTATTGGTCTAACTTTATAGAAGAAGGTTTATTTTAAAAGATATGTTTGAAAGATTATTGTTTACTGGTCATTAGTCAAAAGTAATTTGTTATATTGTTTAATTTAAAAGTTTTTTATGTTTTTGTTTTATCTCAATAAACTTATAGATCATTTTTAAAACCCTTTTCTGTTTTATTTACACATTTATACGTATTTATTCACAGTAGATAAAAATTTTTTAGGTTAAACCACTTAAACACAGTAATTCTTCCCTGCTTAGACTCTGACAATTTAAACTGTTAACATATTGACGTTTTTATTTTTATTTTAAGCTTTCTAAGAAACAAATATGAGGCTGCTGGAATTATGAAACATCACATCCAGCAGTCCTTATATGCATTCACCATACTTCCCATCAAAATCTTTGATTTTTAAATGGGGAAAGTGTGGTAAGCTACTTTATTATGCCTGCCTTTTTTACTCAACTAAAATACATGAAAGAATAAAAGAATAATATGTGTCACAATCTGTATTGATTTCATTTTTCTGAAATTCTCTGTCTAAGTCCCATTTAAGTAATTTTACCATAAAAATGATTGTTTCGATTAAAAACAGTAGACAGGAAAACATAGTTTACCAAGCCTTTCTCATTTAAAATTTAAGAATTGGGTGATAAGTATACTTCTCATGGCCTTACAAACACTTCAAAATAAAATTATTTCTTATTTAATATGCTAAATGCATTTCTTTTCTTAAATCAGTCTCAATCTGAAAAATATTTTAATATACCAATGAGGAAGAAATGGCTCATTAAAGGATTAAAAAAAAAAAAAAAAAATAAATATGTTACTTTATTTTATTGAAATTTAGACGATTACAAGTCTTAAAAAGAAATTTGAGAAGGCTGTTATTTTTTGTTTGCATTCAGTTTTATCGCTTCTTTTTAAGCATCCGACAGCTGCACAAAACTTGAACATCATACTTGAAAATATTGCAAAATTAAACAGGTATATAATAACATTAAATAATTTGCGATAAATTTCCCATAGGCTAAATTGGCACTCAAGAGATAAATACTACCAGAGGTGACATTTGTCAATCGTTGCCACTCTTGAATAATGTCCAATTTCGGATTATGAGGACGGTTTCCAAACAGATGCACTGTCTCGAATGAGTTAAACTAATCGTCACTTGTCGAGAATGTCTTCTAGCACACTTCCAGACATTCAACAAACTCATCCTCATCATCTTGTCAATATCAATAAGTTCTATAATCTCTCCTGGTATAGAATTTAATGGAATCAATGTTCAATCTTTCCTAAGTAGCAGATGCACAAACTCTCCCATTTTGGTAGGAGAGATTGTGCAGCCTTTTATTCAATAATTATTAGTTTTTACCATGTTTTAATTAACTTCGATTCTTGTTTGTTTGTCTGTTTGTCGGAAAATCTTGCAATCGATTTTTAACTTCCCGACTAGCTAGATATTTGAAATTTTCAGGACAGCTCACAACACGTTGATAATACATTTTTCTAATAATTTTAGTCAACTATTTCAGGTCCCACTGCCTTCGGCAGCACTTATATGATTCGACAGAAAATTTATTTAACTAACTTCCTGACTAGCTAGACATTTGAAACTTTCAGAATAGTTTAGAACACGGCGAAAATGCAATTTTTAAATATTTTTAACCAACTGCTTCGGGTTCCTGCTGCCTTCGACAGCGTTACCAGTACAAAGCTTGCAATCGATTTTTCACTAACTTCCCGACTAGCTAGACATTTGAAACTTTCAGGATAGCTCAGAACACAGTGACAATACTTTGTTTAATACTTTTAGTCAACTGCATTAGGTCCCTACTGCCTTCGGCAGCGTTTATATGATTCAACAGAAAATTTATTTAACTAACTTCCTGACTAGCTAGACATTTGAAACTTTCACAATGGTTTAGAACACGGTGAAAATGCATTTTTTTAATACTTTTAGCCAACTGTTTCGGGTTCCTGCTGCCTTCGGCAGTGTTACCAGTACAAAGCTTGCAATCGACTTTTCACTAACTTCCCGACTAGCTAGATATTTGAAACTTTCAGGATAGCTCAGAACACGGTGACAATACTTTTTTTAATACTTTTACTCAACTGCTTCAGGTCCCTACTGCCTTCGGCAACATTTATATGATTCGACAGAAAATTTATTTAACTAACTTCCCGACTAGCTAGACATTTGAAACTTTCAGAATAGTTCAGAACACAGCAAAAATGCATTTTTAAAATATTTTTAACCAACTGTTTCAGGTTCCTGCTACCTTCAGCAGTGTTACCAGTACAAAGCTTGCAATCAAATTTTCACGAAATTCCCGACTAGCTAGATATTTGAAAATTTCAGGATAGCTCAGAACACGGTGACAATACATTTTTTTAAATACTTTTAGTCAACTGTTTCAGGTCCCTATTGTATTCGGAAGCATTTATATGATTCAACAGAAAATTTAATTAACTAACTTCCCGAGTAGCTAGACATTTGAAACCTTCAGAATAATTCAGAATACGGTGAAAATTGCATTTCAAAAATATTTTTAACCAATTGCTTCGGGACCTGCTGCCTTGCATTACCAGTACAAAGCTTGCAATCAACTTTTAACTAACTTTGAGGCTAGATAGCCATTTGAAACTTTTATAATAGCTTAAAACACAATACATAGCAAGGAATTTTTTTAAATACTTTTATCCAATTTCTCCGGTTTCTCGCTGCCTTCAGTAGTGTTTATATGATTCAACAGAAAATTTAAAAACATGGTGTATAAAAGTTCTTTTTATCTTGTAATTATTATATAGAGAACTTTTGATGTTTGTACCTTTAGTCTAGGTAAGTAGCTTATGAGGAATCTTTTAATTAAAAAATATTTTGTACTACTGCCTTTCTATAGAAATTCTTAGGTGGTGATATGAAAATTCAAGCATTTATTTTTTAAAACAAGACAAAATACCATGTTTTATGTTAGACAATCAAAACAATCAACATGCACTTTCAAGTTAGCACTCCACTATTGCTGTTGTACAACTATCTGGAGTAGTAGCACTCGCACACTATTCCTTCCCTCCAATCCTCTATGTGCGTGATCTCTCCTAGCTTTACCTTATTTTGTTGTTTATTTCTTTTTGTAACAGGGTACTTCAGAAAGAACTTAAATTTCAAGTTACGTAATTTTGAAAGTGATGAACGGAAAGATGAAATAAGTGGTATATGGTATAAGCAGGTCTCGAATTTCAAATACACCAGTTTGCAAAATTAGTGAAAGGGAAAGGATTCATCAATAGAATGAAAATGTGCTACAATCAATCTCAATACATTGATGTTTAACCCTTTTAACGTTCACTACTTAATTTATTTTAAAAATGGCTTTTAGACACATAGCTGATCATAAATATTTAAAAAATAAAAAATTAGCATTGTTCATTTTCAAGAAATTTTCGGTTTGAAACATCTGTAAGTAAACCTTATTAAATTCAAATAATATTTAATTTAATATATTAATCACTTTATAAGTAAACATTATCGACAACAAAAACTCGTAAAAGTTGCATAGATCCCAACATTTCAATTTATTCCGGAGTATTTTAACCCTTTGCGGTACAAGGTAATTCGGATCATTTAAATTACACTGCCACCGGAATTTATGAACATAATTTAAATAGAAGAAATTTTAAATTTTCACGTTAAAAAAAGGCTCATTTCTGCTATGTTATAAATATAAATTTTTGCTAAAAAATTTCCGGGATGAGTTTTTGCACTTGAGAATTAAAATTAGGTGTTCCATCATCGGGAATACTGCGACTGAAAGGGTTAAATATTGTCAATCTTTTTTCACACAATAAATTAAATCCTAATTCAACAGATTCAGTATGGCTGAGTAGCTTTAAGATGGCGCAAATGGAAGGTAAGTTTGATGCCAACTTCTGTAGCATCTCTACTGTTTGACGCACATGCTTCATAGAACCTGTTCAAGCTGTTTCAATGTTTGACAATTCCTACTGTAAAAAATGTCCTTCAACAGTCTTAAAAGAAAGTCATATGGATTGAGATCTAGAGAATATGGATGCCAATCTAAGTCGATGACTTTCATTTGGGTATGATGCAGAGCAATGACTCTCCTGTGGAAATATTCCTCTGATTGCAGAAATATTCGTAGTGATCCGGCACCATCTTGCATAATTTATATGCTATATCATGCATCTTGTAAAGCTTGCAATTTGGCAATAAATTTTTGTCAAATCTCAATATAGTGGAATGAGTTCATCATTTAATACATAAGAGTCCCCACGATCTCTTTACTGGATAGTGCAATCCAAATGGTAAGTTTTTCAGAATACAGTGGTTTTCCAAAAAATACACACGAGTTTTAACTACCCCAGATTCGTCTGATTTATCTGTTGACAAACTCCTCCAAAAAACAGCACAATTGTTCAGAAATTGATTAATATGTGTAGTGAATTTCTTATACTAACATTGAATATTACTATCATTGAATTTCCTATACTAACTTCTTTAATACAACTGCTGTTATGTTTAGGCTTTAGATCTGTTTGTAGACAGGTTTAATGTTCTGTACTTTTGAGCATTATTTAAAGTTCAGTGTGTAATGCACTCTGTTGGCGAATCGTGCAAGAATTTTGAAAATAGGTGTATTTTAAAATTCCAGATTTGCCTATCCAAGATACCACTTGTTTCATTGTTCTGAAAATCTTTGTTTCAAAATTATTATATATATATTATGAATACAAGATTTAGCTGTTAAAAGAACAGAAAATTCATAACAACAACAGATATTTTTCCATAAAAATAATCAGTTTTTTATTGGTATTGGTCTTATGTTAGAAATTATTTTAAGTGAAAATAGATTTTTTTTTCAGTGTAGTTGAGAACATCATTTATGAACAAGAAAACAGCTTGTAAGATAATTCGGGCACTGTTAAATGTTAAGGAAATAATTGTTCTCGGTTGGTCGGTTGGTTGAGTTTAACGTCGCCCCCCCTTAAGGATGGTCCAGAGACATGCCATCACAATTCCATTGTTCTCGGTGTGAGCAATATAGAGAAGAATGGAAGTGTGTCCATTAAGAGGACTTTCTACTTATTGTCGCCGGAAGCCAAAGCCTTTATTCTTGGAGGAAATTACTCCAATTCGTTAACTCATGCATATGTTTAAGTTCGGTTTTCACATTCAGAAAATTCACAATTGTTAAATAGGTTATTGTTTCCTAAAAATTGATTTTTTTTTTTTTTTTAATCTTTAATATTTTATTTTTAATCTGTGAAATGCAAAATTTCACTTAGTGAAATTTTGTAGACTCAGCTTTTGAAATATTAAATCTGCGTTTTATGATGTATTTATCAACATTTAGTATCGAGATATATATAGTTCATAAATTTTTAAACTGTATTAATTCCTTTTATCAGAAATTTAATTTGTCCATGAACTACATTTGCATTGGCCGGATTATGAATTGTAACGTAGAAGAAAGAAGAAGAAGAAAAAAAAAAAAAAAAAAAAAAACAGAAATTTCAATGATCTTTTTATAGTATATTAACACATAGCTAAAACATTTTGAATTTTTAAACCAGATTTATCACCACTACTAAAAAAAATCTGTTATAATTTTTTTCTACAATTAAAATAAATTGAAAATTGTTATAGAAAATGAAATCTTTCGGGATAAACGGAAGACTTGGCACCTTTGGTTAGTATTTAGTTTCTACGAATAATAAAAGTTTTGTTTTTACCTGATAAATTGAATCCATTTCTTTTATTTTAGTTTGATTTCCCTGTAGATGAAAAGAAAAAAAAAAGGTAATTTGTTTTCTTTAGTGCAAATAAATAGGAAAAAGTAGTTAAAGAAATATATACACTGCTAAAAAAATTAGAGAAGCACATGGCTTCAATGCAATTACGCAAATATTTCTAAAAATAAATAACATAAAAGAAACATCCATAATCTAAAGAATAGCAAAAAACAAAAGACGAGAACTCGATAAATCTATGTAAATAAATCTGTGTTTTTAGCATCTAAAAGCAGAAAATCAATGTTTTTTGCATCTAAAAGCAGAAAAAAGGATATAAGTGTAGAAATTGTGACTTCACAGAAGCTTCTATTTATCCTTTCTCATTTATTGTGATAGTTTACAGTTTTTAAAGAAAATATCAAACAAGATTTAGTGGAATCCATGTCTTCATGAATAATCAGGAGACTTGAATCCACACAGACACAAGGAGTGTAGCGATTTCTATTGGAATGTAAGGAGTGTTATTTCAAAACTATGGATTTCTTTTTCCAAGAAAGTTATTGCTAGATAACGAGCCTAGCGAAGTCGTCCTCATGTTATCTCAGAAATTGTTGGCTATTATCAGATCATCGAGACAGAACAAGTACAGTCGGCAGCAAAAGTATCCGAGCACTAGCAATAATCCCTGTCTAAAAAAAAGTACACTTAATACTGCTTTGTTAAATAAATCCTTGTCGAGTCATGTTCTTAGTCAGTCTAAGAACATGATTCGGCAAGGATTTATTTAACAAAACAGTATTAAGTGTACTTTTCTGACATCAGAATTATTGGTTAGTGCTCAGATACTTTTGCTGCCGACTGTAGTGCTTCTCAAGTAAAAATATAGTTTCTTTTGGTAAGAGGACGGAGGGTTTCAAACCAAATAGGCTGTTAGGCTAATACTGTTAGGCTCTATTCACATAGATCAATGGTGTATATTCTGTATATTTCAAGACAGTGTGTAAAAAGAAGTTGGGTCTCTAACAATCGAACAACGGCATTGAAGTCAAGTGCTCCTCACTAACAAGTCCTGATTCAGTCTAGACCTAGAGTGTGAACCCGAATCTAGAGTGTTCTTGAAAAGAAGGAAGGAAAGAGCACTCGAAATAACCAAATGTTTATTCATGGAAGGTCACAGTACAGACGAAGTTGATTGATGATATAGGGACTAATTAAAATATGTGGGCATACGGATCTGCATATTTTTCGTAATGACAATTTTAAGGCCAAAATCTATGCGGATGGGATACTGAGGCTTTCCGCCATATCTTACGCTACAGACATTTGTGTGTGTGTGTATTTCTTTTAAAGCATTGTAATGCAATGATACAATTCAAATTGTGGAGAACATGCTTGACTTGAAAGCAATCTGATCGATCAGGTTTTGAACACAGTTGCATGACTTAGTACCGAAACACCAACGTTTCCGTTTACTGTAAGGAATTTTTGATGGCACTTTGTGAAGACTGAAAAAGTATTCTCTAAATTCTTATTGATAACCTGATCGCATCTGAAAACAGGTGTGCAACCGTCTTAACAATTCGAGAGAACCACATATATTAAAATTCATGCAACTCTTTCACGGAGTCTTTATGTCCTTTAAATCTAACCAAATTGTTCCCTGAAGTACCTCTTCATGTTCTTTACATCGCATCAAATAATTAAAACTGCGCTGCAAATTTTATTGCGTTTTATTGTATGTGCATTGTCTATTTTATTCCCATAAATGGTCCTCTGGAATTCTTTTCTTAATATTTTTGCTTGTTCATTAATTTTTTTAAGCAGTGTATTTTTTAAAAGCATTATCTTCATTAATTACAAACATTATATAAATACTTTTAGAGACTTGTAAATTGGGCCTTTTGATATATAAAAAAATGCTAATTAGCAACTGATAAAAAATAAATAAATAAATAAATAAAAAGTGAAGAAAATAAAATAAGCGAATAGAAGAAAAAAGGAAAAAAAAAAAAAAATATTCCTTGATTTTTTTTTTTTTTAAAGAACCAGTGTTCTTCGAACCGTCCGTTGATTTCTGACCGGCACTATCTGTGGGCACTATTCACCACTCACATGAAAAAAGGAAATTTTCAACTGTTCTTCGATTAATGGCTCAGTCCTACGGATAAATTTATATTTATTTATTATTTTTAAAACTCGTATTGCTTTATGGCAACGAATAATTATAATAATTTCGACCATATATACAGGATCTGCCAAAAGTCATATATGGAACGCGTTGAAATTTTTTAAAACTGTAAAATAATGTTTAATCAGTTTGAAGGGGATTTCACATAATTAAAAAGAAAAGGATCTGGGGGGAGGGGGTGTGTGGAAGAGAATCAGCTATTAAAGTCAAGCTTTACAATTTCAAATGAGAAGGGGGTCTTTTATGAGCTCGATGGAAAGGTATTTTAAAGAAAAAAAATTTGTCTAGCTATGCTTTATTCGGAAGTTATGATAGATAAAGTTTTCATTTAAAATCCTTCACCTCCTTCTCACCTTGTCTCAAAAACACTTTGGAAGTTCTGAAAACTGCAAAAACGAGCTTAATCAATATGAGGGGAACTTCATTTGATTAAAAGAAAAGTGGAGTTAGGGGAAATAAGAGGCATCCAGGAGGGAAACTTTTAAATTTTGAACGGGAAAGAGTTCTCTGTCAGCTCATTGGAAACTTCTCAAAAACAAGTATTTGAATATATTTTTTCTTGGGATTCTTTTTAAGTTTATTATATTTTATTAAACGTTTCATAAAAAGTCCCACCCCTGCTCCATATTTCGGGAACATGGCGGAATTTCTCAAAATATTAAAAACCGTATTCAATCAGTTTAAGGAAGATCTCGTTTGATTAAAAGAAAAATAGAACTGTGAGGACATAGAGGGGACCTAAGAGGACAAACTTTGAAATTGCAAATGGGAAGGATATTGCTCGCTTGTTTTAGATCTTCTTAGAGGTTCAAAGTAAGTTTGCACGTTTTTTACAATTTTCGAAAATTACGAGGCGTTTATTAAATATGGGAGGAGGATCTTATTGAAGTACTAGTAATAATTCCTACTTAAAAGATGGGCACCAATACTGATTTGTTAAGTAAATTTTTGTAAAATTATGATCTTAGTCTTATACTGTTTATAAAAAAAAGTAAGTCGATTAAAAAAAATTAGCGATCAAACTAAAAAAAATATATATATGAAAATTGTAGATGTGTGCTTCAATTTGCCACCGACTGTGCAGGGAAGAGAGTGGGGACTATTTGTAATATATTTAATCAAATATTTAACAAAATAGAAAGACAAAACAAATTTAAAAAGAAAAGTTTGTTTTGAGAAGACCTTACCAAAGCGGATGGTACTCTACCCAGGCCTAGGACCTCGTGCAGTCAGTCGAACTTCACACCACACACACCTTTCCAATGAGCTATCAAAGAACTCCTTTCCATTTGAAATTTCAAAGTTACGTCCATGAATGCCGTTTATGCTGCCCCCTAAACTGATTAAGCACTTTTTTATAGTTTATAGAATTTCCAATGTGTTCTCGAGATACAGTGGGAAAAAAGGGGGACTCGAAAACTTTAATCCGTCACAATTTCCTAGAAAATATACAATTGACAGCAAAATTATTCTTGTGCTAGCAATAATTCCTACATAAAAAAAAAAAAAAAAAAAAAAAAAAGAGTACACTTAATACTGCTTTGTTAAATAAATCCTTGTTGAGCCATGTTCTTAGTCTAAGAACACCACTCAACAAGGATTTATTTAACAAAGCATTATTAAGTGTACCTTTTTACTTTCTTCTATATGTAATATAGAGAAAGTATTGGATTCGCGAAAATTTTCGACCTCCGTTTTTTGACGGATCTGCACGTTTTGGGATGTCCTGAACACGAATTGATAATTTTTAAAAAATGTCTGTCTGTGTGTGCGTGTCTGTGGTTTCTTATTTTCACCGTATCTCACGAACCAATGAATGAAATTCAACCAAACTTGGTATATAGTTGGACCCTGGCGGGGCATTGTGCTGATTAGATTTGGGGATCAATCGCCCAGCAGGTGGCGCTGTGATCGCATTTTATGTAAACTTTTAACATGGCAGTATAGAACAAAATTTCGTATTTTTCACCATATCTCACGAACCAATGAATGAAATTCAACCAAACTTGGTATATAGTTGGAACCTGACGGGGCATGGTGCTGATTAGATTTGGGGATCAATCGCTCGGCAGGTGGCGCTGTGATCGCAAAATTTCGTATTTTTCACCGTATCTCACGAACCAATGAATGAAGTTGAACCAAACTTGGTATATAGTGTGACCCAGGTGGGGCATTGTGCTGATTAGGTTTGGGGATCAATCGTCCAGCAGGTGGCGCTGTGATCGCATTTTATGTAAACTTTTAACATGGCAGTATAGGACAAAATTTCGTATACATGTACATAATGAGCGTTATTTTAAACTTGTGATTGTAAAATTAATATGAATTATTGATAATAGTAGTAGTTAACTAGAAAAAAAAATTGTGCTGGGGGGGGGTAAATTTTCAAGATGGGTATCTTTCGAAAGGTCTCGTCAATATCTTTAAAACGAACGGTTGAACTATAAGTCTGTGATAATTTAAAACAAAGTTATCGATTTTTAAAAATTTTCACGAAAAAAAAACTGAAAAAAAAAATCTTTTTTTTTTTTTTTAAATATTGTTACTGAGTGAATTTGTATAGGAAAATATAGAAGAAAGTCTTGTGGTGGTCACAACATACTAGTTTATATAGGAATTATTGATAGTGCTTGAATAATTTTGCTGCTGACTGTAGTGTGTAAAAGAACAATTGTTTTAACAAAATATTTGTCTTGAAAAGACCTTTTCATCGAGCTAACTAAAGATCCTCCTTTCACTTGAAATTTTTAAGTTTAATCCTCCTTTTTCAGCTGTCTCTCCGAGTTCTCCAGACCCAATTTGTTTTTAAATTTAACGAAATTCCCCTCAAACTGATTGAACACGTATTTTACAATTTTCAGATATTCTGACACGTTCTCAAAATACTGGGATAGAATGTGACTTTTGGCAGACACTGTACCTGTATGTACAGTCGGTAACAAAAGTGTCCGAACACTAGCAAAATTTTCTATGTAAAAAAAGTACACTTCATACGGTTTTGTTAAATAAATCCTTGTCGAATCCTGTTCTTAGTCAGTCTAAGAACATGATTCGATAAGGATTTATTTAACAAAACCGTATGAAGTGTACTTTTTTTACCTAGAAATTTTTGCTAGTGTTCGGACACTTTTGTTACCGACTGTACATGTATACTTCAGATATTTGATGAAAGTTCCGAATTAAGTTTAACAAAAATTTAGTTATTATTTGTTTCGAAGTTGATTAATTTTTAGCCTGGTCACTTTTCGTTCTTGTTGAAATTAATTTGAAATTTCTTCAAATATTTGTAATACATACGGCCTAAGATACTTTCTTCGTTACTCATTGCCATCCAGTTATTATGGATTCTTTAATATAATAAATAGTTCATCCATTGGAATCGTTTCTTTTTCGCGGAACACAGAGACAATTTCGAACCTTTATGTGAGTGGAAAGGTTGCTTCGGTTTCTATAGAATTGGTGCATTGTGCCAAGTGACCCAGGTTAGAATACAAGACTGTTACCATTCGTTATTATTAGATTTAGTCTTAGATTTTAGTCTTTTTACCAAAAATCTATTTTTTATAGTATTTATTTCAGGTAATTATATAAAATATACATATATAGTTTACTTACGTCATTTGATGTGCTGATAGAAGAATTCTGTTTGCCAAACAATTTATGTATATTCTTCATAGTGGATAACATATTAAAAGGTGGAGGAACTGTATTGCCTTCTTCAAAATAATTCATGAAGAGAGTAGTTCTTGCAAATTTCCACTCAACATCTGCTCTTTCCTAATTAAAAATTATGATTAAATAGATAGATAGTACTATATACAGTCGATATCAAAAGTCTCCAAACACTAGCAAAAATTCCTATATAAAAAAGTACACTTAATGTAGTTTTGTTATATGAATCCTTGTCGAATGTTGTTCTTAGTCAGTCTAAAAACACATGATTCGACAAGGATTTATTTAACAAAGCTGTATTAAGTGTACTTTTTTTACATAGGAATTTTTGCTAGTGTTCGGAGACTTTTGTTACCGACTGTATATGTATATGACAGATGAAGCAGTAGTTTTTGGATTTAAAGTATAATGTTTTAAATTTCACAGTCTTATTGTTCTATTTGTGTTTTATTTGCTGATGAAATTTTCTTTGTGCAGCGACGATGAAAAGTAGACTTGCGAAAGTATCCCCATGATTATTTACAATAAAATGCAAGTAATAGCTTTGTTTTAACTGTACTCCTATAATTTTTTGAAACATGAAATAATTGGTTTATTAAAAATTTTTTTCAATTTTTGCATTTTTAATAGTAAATTTTATGATATTTTCATTTTAATAATTATTAAGCTCTTAATAATAAGCAGCCAAAAATGTATTATTTTATTTAAAGTAATAAATGATGTTCATTTGGGGCTTACGAGTAGTGAGTCTTTTTATATGGTGAGGGTACCAACCTCACGCAAAACCCCCAACCTGGAGGGCCAGGTTGGAGGTAATAAAATAATAGAACAAGTCTCAGACTTTAAGTATTTGGGATGTGATGCTTCATATAACAAAAATAAAGACTTAGAAAATAAACTGCATAAATTCCAACATATTTTCGGAGCTTTGAACAGAATCCTAAGAAATAAGACACGTAGAGAAACTCAGTTAAAATTCTACAAAGTAATGGCAACACCGACACTGCTATACGGATCGGAGACCTGGACTGTTAACACCAAAGAACGATCCAGGATACAAGCTTCATAAATGAAGTTTTTGAGGACTGTAAAGAAATGTACAAGAATGGACCGACTAACTAATGATTCCATACGCTCCGACTTAAAAATATACAACATCAACCAAAAAATAAAAGAATATCAAGATAAATGGAAAGACCACGTGGAGCGAATGAGAAAAGACAGACTTCTAAAAAAGCTGATGAATTACAAACCTAGAGGTTACCGAGACCGGGGCAGACCGGTGGGTTGATCAATGGGACCGGAACAGGCTGATAGCCTAATCCATGCAGCAGAGGATGATGAAATGATGTTAACTTTTTTTTTTTTATAAATGCAACTGACATTATTTTAAATTTTATAAAACTCCAGGACACACAGTTTAGAATTTTGTTTCAATAATCGTATTTCTCGGTGGACGAAATAATCTATATACAGATATACGCTAGTGGGAAGGGAAAAAAAAAAAAAAAAAAGTAGAATAAATTAATTTACAGGAATGAAATTTAAGTAAAGTAATTGTCTAGATAACATATTGAATTGGTTAAAATTTTAAGTCTCAGGTTAAAGTATGTGAGAGAAGAGACATTTTAAATATGCATTATTAAATATCCAACTACATTTTAAATAACACAACTATAGTCACCATGAATTGGAAATACTTAGTCAATTCAGTAATGATTAATGCTAGCTGTGAATGACCCAGTATTTCTCCTCGAATCATATCCGTACGTTCCCGGTAGCAGAAAAATCTCTTGCATGTAAATGCAATATATCGGTACTTTGTAGAGCTCATTGGGTGACAGCAGCCAGCAGCGGTATGAGAATAAGCGTTATCATGTTGAAAAATACACCTTTGAATACTGCCCATGAGTGGTAACATAGTCGGTTCAATAATCAATCTGATGTACAGATTAAAGTGCTTTGTATAACAACGAGAGTGATCCTGTCGTTATAGAAAAACCTCCCAAGACCAACTCTTCTGGTGTAGGTTCAGTGTGTCTACGCCGCAGATACCTTGGTTTCAAATATTATCTGACCTCCTTTTTACCAGCATATGGTCATCACTGTCACCTAAACAGAAACAGCTCTCTCTGAAAACACAGCAAATCTCCACTCTGCCCTTCAAAGAGACCAGTTAACCTCATTGACATCGCAGATTTTCAGCTATTCAGATTTAGTGGAAAACACGCTGCAGAGCGTCTGGATTAGATCTGTCCCTCAAATAATCTATTTCCCAAAGTTTGCTTTGTGCTCTGAAGTTAACAGAAATTTTTACTTCTGCTGTAGATGGAGTACAGTCGGTAGCAAAAGTATCCGAACACTAGCAATAATTCCTATGTAAAAAAAGTAGAGTTAATACTATTTTGTTAAATAAATCCTTGTCGAATCATGTTCTTAGACTGACTAAGAACATGATTCGACAAGGATTTATTTAACAAAACAGTATTAACTCTATTTTTTTTTTTATATAGGAATTTTTGCTAGTGTTCGAATACTTTTGTTACCGACTGTACGATGCACCACAGCCACGGGGAGAATACGATAGTCTTCTCTTTCAGTGGTGGCCCGTGTATGGAGAGACACTGGTCTTTTTGAGACTGTGTCTTCCCATGACCACTGCTGCCAACAATTATGCACAGTGGATACATCCTGCCAAGTTTTTCTGCTATATCGCAGAGAAAAAAATCATCCCTTTCTTATAATTCTATTACATGGCTACAGCGTCTAGAATAAATAGTGTGGCAATCGCCTATAACCGTGATGTTAAAATGATGCTACAAAAATGAAGCTTACTCAGATGTCGCTGTGATCGAAGCTATTGCTCAAATCGAAGACCTGAATTGGCTTTTCCCAGTTTCGTCAGTTTAATCACGTGATCTAAGCATATAATTAACCAATAGGGAGTCTCGGTTTTGTTGTCGTGACACTAACTTCGATTACAATGACATCTGGTGACAGGCTGAATTTTTTTAGTACAATTTTATTCGCCGCTTTCCACACTGTTTATTCTAGACGCTGTAACATGGCCTCGTTGAAATATCTGTTGAAACTACCGACCTCTTCTCCTTAATACATTCCTGACTCAAGTCTACCTCACAACAAAGTTTATACATTTAAAGTAAATGTGATTTTTATGACCATAACGGCAATATTAATGCTTTGTTCTTCGTGAAGCGCTTACTTGAATATGCTTTATCTTTCAGATGTGGAAACACATTTCCCAAATTTCATTTATTTACCACGATTCCTTCTTAATATTGAAATTTTGTTACACGAATACACACTAAAAGTTATAGTTTTTAACCATTTTCAAAGGAGATGAATCATATTATTTACCAAGTTTTTACTTTATTTATCTTAAAAATAATGTAATAGGAATACAACAAACCTTATTAAAATGTATTACAATTATTTTAAAATCATGAAAGATACTGGAAAAAGGATCTGTGTAACAAGCTGAAATTTGAAAGTACTTTAGATTTGAATTCTTCACAAGTTATGTTTAAAAAGATAGTTATTTTAAACCAAACCTACAATTTCCTTGAATAACTAGTGTAAGGTGGGAAAAATGTGACTAGGGCTTGTAACTTCTGTACTATTATCATTTACTGTCTGAAATTACTACAGTCTTATACTTTAAAATGTCTTGTATTACATTCAAATTTGTTTGAGGTGCATTTGAATTTTAGTTTTTAATGACTAGTTTTCCCATTTTATTACTTTTGAACATAAATTTCAGATTCTTTTAACGTCTACAAAGGTTGTCACAAAATTTTAAATTTTTGCTCTAAAAACATAATTAGTGTATTACCCAATTTTAAATAAACTTTTCATTAAATTTTTAATAAAACAAAATTTTATAACATGAAACAGCTACTTAAAGTAAAATCACTATTGCTCCTTTAAAAACGGGTGTGTGGTAAAAGTGACTTTAGATAAAATCAAACGACACTTAAATCAAGCTCAGTGTCATGTCAAGTTGGAGAAATATTATATTGAATGAAAAAAAGTCTTGAATATTTATGTCAATATGTAGGCGGACATTGTTTGGTTAAAATATAGTTTCAGGAATGCTTTGAAGGAAAGGAATGACTTCGAGCTTCTGAACTTCACTAATAATACTCCATACCATAACGCTGAAGGTTTGTCCCCTGTGATTGGAGGTCTGCACGGGCCGGGCTTACGACCCAAGCCCGAGCCCGGACCGGCCCTCGGGCCGGGTTCGGGCCGAATTTTTAAATTTGTTCTCGGGCCGGGCCGGGCCTGAATGAAATTTTCTCCGGGCCGTGTCGGGCCGAATTTTTTTCTGGTTTCCTCGTTAATCAACGAAAAAAGAAAATGATTTTTCAGTCATTTATTTTTCATAATTTTACAGGCTGGTATGTCACATAAAGTAATATTTTGTTAAAAAAATGTCTGTAACTTCAATTTAATTATCTATCAGTCTGTCTGTTCGAAATCTGATTTTTCGCAAATATTTTTAGCATGCTTCGAAATTAATATATATATTTTTAAAGTAATAGTAAATGGTTTCCTATTCAAAATAGTATGCATGTCACTAGAAGTTTGCGTACATGTACATAACAAAACAAATTAGATACGTTTCTGTGTATAAGGCTTTGTTTCCTATGATCTGTTGAGTTTAGATGGTATGAAGGCTATAAAAATCCTTCCGTTGTAACTTTTTCTCTAAGGCTCCTTTTTTCTTTTCTCCAGTGGATGAAAGTAGCATCATTCTTATCATGGTCAAAAACAACTTTTCTATTCAATATGGTTGGATTAACATTAAAGTTTTCTTTACCGGATCACATGAAATATTCGAATACATTACGGTACATAAGAGGAAAGTGCATTTTTAGTAGTATTATTAACCATTTTAAATACCTTCCTGTATTGTTTGATGAATGCTAATATTTTCGATTTGACTTTCTGTTTGTCTTTGTGCCTTGTCTATAATAATGAATTTCTGTTTATATATAATTATCTTGTAAAAGTTTAGCAGTTTGTTAAAGAACGTACTATTGTTTGGTTATATAAAACCTCTGCAAAACATACTAAAAATCTTTTTCATAGAAAGGCATGTATTTTTTTTGTTGTTGTTGTTATTTTACGTATTTTTGAATCGGGCCTGATTTTATCGGTTTTTGTCCGGGCCGGGCCAATCACGGTTAAAAATTAAACGGGTCGGGTCGGGCCGGCCCCGGGCAGAATTTTTTGACTTCATATCGGGCCGGGCCGGGTAAGCATAGCTTCCATACAGGCCGGGCCGGGCCTCAAAATTTCGGCCCGTGCAGACCTCTACCTGTGATTTTGGTTAACGCACCCCGGAAATTAGCATGCAACGCTATAGCGTCTAACACGGACTGAGCCATCACTTTGATTTAAATTAAAGCGGGATTCAACCTGCTCACCAGTCTTTGTGTAAAGAGTCCACTATAGTCGTAGGTTTCTAGTCGTAGGTGCCGAATGATTTGTGTGAGGGGTATCCTGATTAAAAGAACGCTTATACACAGTACACGCATAGTTGCCAACTTAGCACTTTTTGGCTACCGAAAAAAATTAATAAATATTTTTATTTTATTTAATCAGGAACTGTTACGGTTTTACTGATAAAGTAAAAAAAAAAAATTAAAATTTTTTAGTAGCCAAAAGGTGCTGAGTTGGTAACTACAACTACACGGTATGAAGTAAACGTTGACGAATTGATGGAGCGCACAGTGATACATCAGTAGCAGCTTACCAGCACTCTGCAAATTGTCAAGATGAATCTGATCGGTCCGTCACAGCCATGCGGACCAAATGTGTAATCATTACATCTGATTAGAATGCTCACTCCCGGATTTCCGAGTTGTCCCTTTTTCTTGAGACTACTGATTCCATGCTTGCATCAGTGTTACACAGCATACGAGCTGCTGTTGCACTTTAAAAAACCCTCTTTCCCGAAGGCCGACCATTTTTCCCCATTCAAACTCAACAACTTATTGAAACATCACCTTCCTTCGTCGTACAGGCGAGTGACGTCTCATGTAACGTATTCGATTAGCAGATAATCATACACTATTTTAAACACCTTGCTACAGCCATTCTAACAACAGTTCAAAGTAGGCTGCTGAGTCCACGCATGCGTGATGGCTCTGGAAGTTTATCATTTGGATAGCGAATTGCATTTGTTGAAAGTTTCAGCTGAATCACGTATTCTTCCATGGTGTTGCAATTTTTAAAATCAAGAGTTTATATTGTCACATGAAAGCTGTCATGGATTCTGATAAAATCACAGTGAAGTCTACTACTACTATTATAGTTCATGATTAAAAGTTTAAAGACTATTTTTTAAACGTGATATAGAACGAAATTTATATGCATGTAGATTTTCATTTATATCATTAATTCAGTTTCCTGCATTGATGAACCATTACGATAATTGTCTACTGTATGGAAAAATTATAAAACACGTTATTGTATAATTCTAAAACATCTCTAATATTTTTCCAAGATGTTAGATATAAAAATTGTAAATTGTTAAAAACTTAGTAAATGTGATACTTACTGAAATAATGTTATAAGAATTACTCATCATAGCTATCAGTAGATTTAGAAGTACCACTACATTGATAACAGAATATGATCCGAACATTAAAAGTCCCCAAAAACGAGTATAGCTTTTAATTCCAGTCAGTTCAAAATTGCTGATATCAATGAGTCCAAAACTCGCCCAAAAGAGAGTTTGTGAAGATTCAAAAAGGCTACAAAGGAAGGTGAATAAGAGAATCATTGTATCATATTATCAATGTTATATATTTTATAGCAAAAATTTTGACAGACGATGTGATTTATACTTAAGAGAAAATAATCTCATGAAAAAAAAAAAAAAAATTCCGATTGTTCGTCTGTAGTTAGGTTTACAGAAAAAATAATTAAGAAAGTGTGCTTTAGGAATATGTTTTTGTGAAGAAATATATATTGCATTGATGTTGAATAAAAATGTAAACAATATAGAATATGCAAACAACATACAATTCAAAATAAACTCCTTCACTTACCCCCCCCCCCCCCACGCAAAAAAAAAAAAAAAGATATGTCATGTTTATTAATATAATGTGCTGTAAAAAATGATCGTCAAAATAATTTAGGAAAATCATGCATTTTCAAAAAAATATATTTAATATTTATTTATTTATTTGGTAGCTTTGAGACATATAGTTAATAACTTTTGTCTCGATTGATCCATATTACAATGATTCACAGAAACAAATGCACAATATCTTATAGACATAGGACATCACAAACATCCATGCCTGCAGCGGAATTCGAACCCGGAACCTGAGGATCCAGAAGGCAGCCCCTACTATATAATAATTATATTTGAAATTTAAAATTTGCTCACATTCAATTCCATTTTATTATGGAAAGATTAAAAAATTGATAAATATATCATTAATCTTTGATAAATATATCATTAATCAAAATAAATTTCATCAAATAAAGAATTTTAGAATAACATATTATTATTCTGTTTCTAGCTGTTGTATTTTTGATGAGATAATTAGGAAACGTTATTCATGAGTGATTCATATTTAAAATTATTTTTGCGTATAATTATAAATATTTCCTTTGAATAATTTTCTTTTAAAACTATACTTTCTATTTTTTCTAGTAATTTTTTTAACGTTCTAATTTTTTTCTTTTAAAAATAAAAAATATGGAATTATTTCACTCGACTTTTCGAATATTTAGAAATTAACGGTTGTTTAAATAAATTTAAATGAGAGAATAAATCTATCTATAAACAAAAAGGAAACTTATAATAAAGTATGAGTATTTCTCGTGAAATTCGTCTGTTTGTATAATAAACCGTAATCCATCTGAATTTTTTGTACCTATAAAAGTATCATTTCCCATTAAAATTACTATAACTGGTAAGCATGTAATTTCCAGTATTTACTATGCTCTAGAAAAATTCTAAAACATATATCAGTTACATTCTTTTTTAAATTTTTAATGAACTTCATATAACTAGCTCCCATAGCACGTAATATGTAAATTCTTTTATGCTTCTCTGTAAAAGAACTATAAATAATGCGTACATTATTTCCTATAATGATCACACTTTGGCAAAACATGGGGAAAAAAGAAAAAAAAAAAAAAAAAACAGTTTTTTCTTTTTAAAAAATTGAACTTAAATAAAATAAACTTCAAGTAATTTGAGTCCACAAAACATAATTAGTAGACCATAGACCATAGTTTCATAATTTGAGTCCAATGTATAAAACATCGATTTTGTACTGTATATATATATATATATATAATTCCTATACCTATGGAAATCTACATAGTTTTTGCGATTATGACATATTGCCTACTTAATTTAATTTAAATGTATGCAAAGTTTAAAGGCCAACGCAATTCAAATTATATTTGAGCCTATAGGTCGTAATGATAAAGAATTCTTTTTGTCCCTGTAAACGAATAATAAGTCCTTCCCGAATGAAAACTGCACATTTCCTGTGACAGTGACCTTTAACATACCTACTTATTTTGAGCTTAATCGAAAAAAGTGTTTATACATTTTAGTATTCCCTCACACACATACATCACCGGGAAAATAGCAAAAATCAATTCAAGAAACTTCAAAGAGTATAGATACATCAAAACCTTATTGCCAAAATTTTTCCTGTTTATAATTTCACACATGCACACATACATATATTAGCGCAAAAATGAGTTCAAGAGAACTCGAAATGAAAAGAAAATCGTTTTGTAAGTATTAAGTGCGTACGAAATACTATGACAACAGACACCGTAAAATTGCAATCATTATAGATTATTAACGTGATTTTTCTAGCTTTAACTGCAAAATTATTGAATAATATTGTTATAGAAATCATTTTTAGTAAAGCTTTTAATCACCTTATTTATTCCACTTTTATATGTAAGCAATAAAAGGCCGTTAAAGTAATAGTTTAGGGGTATGTATTAATAATTATAAAATCATTCTATTATCCACAAGTGGACGTATTATCATTTTGAGAAGAATTAGCTTTGTGATATTGCCAAAATACATACACGCGTAGTATTAGAAATAACTTCTAATATTTTAAGGAGAAATGTTTTGTTAATATCTTATACTTTATTATTTGCTTTATCAAACCAAATATAGAAAATATGTAATTATATGCTTTACATAATCGAATACTCGTTATATATTAAAATTTTATTTAAAAAATAATTACATCATAACAAGCTGAAAGAAAAAAAAAAAAATTGCAGAAGAACTTTAAAAAAGAAAGAAACTTAAGATAATCTGAAGGTATTTAGAAGAATAAAAAGTTTAAGGGGGAAAAAAATTATCTGCAAATTTTTCTCTTCCAAACTGCAGTTATTCTGCAGATTTTATGATTTTTGCTCTAAATACCTTCAGATTATCCGCAGATTTTTCTGCAGTTTTTTCATACTTCTTCTTTGGCATTGTTACGTATCTTTTAGACACACACATATATGTATAAGTTTAACTTTTCTGTATATATATAAGTGTTAGTTTCTACAATCACTTACGAACTTGCAAAAATGCGGAAGTTATTAAGGGGGGGGGGGGAAATGCTATTTTTAGCTTTATTTTCTATTAGCAAAGTCGATTCTAAAATAATTTTCTTTAAAATTATCCCAAAGTCATTTTTTTAACATCATGTAGTATAAAAATAGTTATACAGGGTGGGCCATGAGTTCATGACGCATTTTAAATTTTAATATAAAATCAAATGATTAACGTACGCGAGAGTACTTGGATTCTTTCCACGATGAAAAATTTTGTTTAAGGGGGAAAAAAATCCAAATTTTGCTTATAGATGTTGCTGTACATTAAAATCAGCAAGAAAAAGCATAAAAAATCGCATGACAAGCAATTAAAGAGCATTTATTGGATTGAATTAGATTATCAACTGGATGCGGTTCGAGTTATAAGGGTCGTATTAAAATATTGTAGTGAATTTTGTAAAATAAATGCTATTTGTTTGCATTACGTTTTTGATGTTTTCCCTCTTGTTTTTAAGGTCACCAGAGCAAAATTTTGTACTAAATTTTTTATTTGCTTAAACAATATTTTTTTTTTGTGAGGAGCATTCTAATATAAATCACACTTTCGTACGTCAATTATTTGATTTTATATTAGAGTTTAAAATGTGTTAGTGACTTTTGGTCCACTCTGTATTTTTGTTGTTGAAAATTGCATGCTAAGCACTTTTAATAAAATCTACAGCTATAAAATTTAAATAAACTTACTTCGAAAATCTTCTCCAAGCTAAACAAGAATCTCGTTGGTGCGTCCAATCTTCTGAATTATTTGGACCACTAAAGCATTGTTGCTTTTCCATATCCGCGTAATACCAAAGTAACTGGTTTAATCCACAAGCAAAGGCAAATAACACAAGAGCATAAATGAAAAAGAACTTGATGATATCGATAACCATTCTTCCCAAAGAGATTTGCAAAGGTCCAAGATAAGGATTTATAGAAAATATGTGAATTAACTTTAAAGCTCTGTTGATAAAGAAAGTATGTTACAAAACAATAAAAGTTTAAAAGTTAGAATTTTGTGACAGATAATTATTAAAAGGAAACAATTTGAACTTTTAAAATACAATTCCAGTTTTCAAAATTATGTATACAGTGTGCCCACTTAAGTCCGTTCCCACCCTTTTAACTGCTAAATGGCTGCATCTGTAGTCATGAAAGTGGTGTTCTAGTTATGATAAAGTTGATATGTACTACTAGATAAAGACATTTACATTTGTATCCTAGTTTAAATTTCGTTGTGGCATAGCGGGTGACACGTATACTACGTAAAGTTCAAATAAGGGTCCAAATGTGCATTGCAGCTGACGGAGAGAAGTTTGAACGTTGAAAACAAAGGTATCTTGTTATAACTAGTCTCTCCCCACCCCATCGTTTCTTCACGTCACAGTGTAGAAAATCACAAACAAACAAATGCGCATTATAAGAGTTCTTTTTTAGCATTCATATCTTTCGTACTAAATGGATGATACTCTACAATTTTATAATTCCTGTTTTCTTTTACCTCGTACCGTTTTCGAGATAGGAACGCTGAATCCACCCTTTTCCACCAGGTGGAGGTGTAAGTGACCGCATAGCCAGTTTACTATACCTAGATACATTTTCTATAGATATCTTTTTTTTTTATAGGCAGTTAAAACAATGGGAATGAACTTTACTGGGCACCCTGTATATATAATAAAAATAATATGCAGTTTGTTCGAAAAACTTTGAGACATATTTTTTAGTTACTTAAGATTATTTTTTAAAGATATATGCAATAAAAATTATGCATATTACCTCATCATAGTAATTAATGTGGATTTTGAGAGGTGGTACTTTAGTGTACTACTGGTACACAGAGATCAAAAAAGGTATTTGGACCTTAAAAAAGTGTAAAAAAGTATTTATTTTTTATGTTTCTTTTTAAGCAATAAAGGAATATATATATATATAAAACACACTTGAAGATCGTGAAAAATACCCAGCAAAAGCAGCGAGAGCACTCTATAAAATCCTTTCTGGAACAAAAAGATAACATGTAGCCTCTAGTGCCTTGTAGTGAGATTAAAATGAGGTATAAATATCTTTCACATATCTTCCATAAATTCGATTTTATGTGCTTTTTAAACTTATGGTGCTTTAAAGTACCGTCGGTAGAGAGAGGGTTAGATATGCAGGGTGATTAATTAAACATGTAAAAAGCGCGCTGCATTTAAAACGAGTGAACAAATTTCTATCACACTTGGTGAGTAGACTATGCCCGAGATGTAAAAAGGGATTCGAGTAGAGGTTATTATTATTATTATTTTCAGTAAAAAATTGTCTTTTAGGAAAGGGGGGGGGGGTGCTTTACAGGGAATAACAGAAATTTTAATAAAGGAAACGATCAACACGGAGAGCATAAGTAATATGATATTCTTTTTAATCTCATTTAGGTTAATCTCTTTTAATTCTCTTTTATTTCCTTTAGCGGTTAATTTTCAAAGTACAGTCGTCAACAGTACATTTTAATTTGCGAATAGTCTGTCAACAACTTTGTTTAAATATTATATTGACATTTTATGATACAATGCTTAAATTTTAACGGAATAATAATAAAAAAAAAAAGGTGATCTTATTAGAGTAATCAGACAAATAACTTTTTTTTTTTCTGTGTGTGTATGTGAGAGTGAGTGGTGTTGTATTAAAATGTAAATTTTATTAATCTTGAAATTAAATTCTCTGAAATTTTTAGCCAATTGTATACAATTTTTCTTTTTTTCAACTTAAGTTCGTAATTTTTTGTGTATGTCTAAGATTAATATTAAAGAAACTGGCATCTTTCCGACTATCTGGACAGGCAACCGCAGTCAGCATATAAGTAGGCTTCACCTGTTTCTCCATTTGTAAGAATTAAAAATAAAATAAACAGAGATATAAATCTGATAAAATCATATTTAAATTTCTGATTCCTTTAAAAGAAAAATACTTTTTCTTCATGCACGTTTCAGATTATATGTTTTCTGTAGTGCGTATAGGAAATATAGAATGGTACTTAGGTAAGTTTGCAGCCACCACGACGGTTCTTTCAAAAACCCACAAACATGCATAATAATATTAAAATACACATTTTAATAACACTGTACACTGACAGACATTTTAATATATAAAATTACATACACTCATTTAAAAATAAAATTCACATACGCACAATTTTAAATAAAATAAAACACGCATTTAAGCACACTTTATAAACAAACATGCAATAAGTAAATAAATAAAATAAAACTGTGAAAACTAAAAGCAGAAAAATTATTACTTGAACGTATATTTACATATAACAGAACAAAAATATATAGCTATCTAAAGTGAAAACCACAATATGTGTAATAATTTACCTTGTAAATTGAACAGAACAAATCATAATGAAAAGTAAATATTAAAAGAAAACTTGAAACAAAATTGTGAAAATTGAAAGTAAAATTATGTATTTTATCAGAGAAATAAATAATGCTAACGTATTATCTTAATTTGAAGCGTAGATGCCTGTAACTATTCAAAGGCTAAGTTTGCTCCAGAGCATTGTCTCTATTTCGCTCTTTGTTGTAGCCTCCTCATTTAGGCAGAAAAGCATGATTATGTAACCCAGCATTCTCTGACGATTTGAGAAAGAAACTAAGTTAACGTGTTTCATATTTATTGTACACCTGTGATTTGAAACAGAGCCTGATTTACCCTGAGACCTTGGGCAGGTATTTTTTCATGGGCTCCCTTAAACCTTTTCATTAAAAAAAAAAAAAAAAAAAAAAAAAAAATCATTAAAGTAAGTCTTACATTTCGTTTAGGGCCCACTCTGGTATGGGGCTTACTTCAGATGCCCCACATGCCTATATCTTTGTCAGGCTTTCATTTAAAAGTAGCAAAGCATATCAAATTAAGTTGAGTTGTTTGTATTTTGCTATTGTCTGTCGTAACTGGCGAATACTGATTGGCTGATAAGTATTTTGCTTCATTGTGTTTTTGCACTATGGATCACTGAAATTAAATCTTCATTAAATATTTGGAATGAATCATTTACTATATACGTTTGTATCCAGATGAAAAATTTTTAACCTTTAATTTAAAAATTAAAGCTCTTAAGGGTTCAAAACTGATAGTTATTGGTAAGCTTTTCATTATTCATTAACGTTAGAGTGTTTTTGTTTAATATTAGATTTGTTATTTTAAAATAAAAATAACAGATCTTTACAAAAAATTTTCTATTGTTCTTGTCTATTCAAAAAATCATCATAGTTAAAATAAACTGAGTTTCAGTTCTTAGAAAAAAGAAAATGATAGGTTTTTTTATCTATATTTGTTTACAATTACCGTATACTCTATAAACATTGATCTAATTAAAATAAAAATTTGAATAAACCCCTTATAGTTTTGCTTAGTTTTCAGATAAACTGAAATTCAGTTCATTCTAAATATGATAATCATTTTAATTTTCACAAAATTTGCTTGTGATTTTCATGTATGTAGCTCAATGCATTCAGCTAATAAATTAGACAAATGAATTTTGTTAACGTTTCCACATGCTCAGTTAAAAATTATGTAGTAAAAATATTCATATTTAGTCAGATATTTAATATATTTTTTAAAATATGATTGCAATATGACGTTTCTACTGCAGTATGTCAAGTTTCCAAAAAGTTACAATGCATTAGTTTGAAAAACTTGCAAGTTATACACAACAACAACAACAACAATAACAACAACAAAAATTTCTAAAAAAAATCTTCGTTTTTAAGAAAAAACTTGTATTTCCTGGATATACGTGCTATTCTCATTCAAACGAATAGAGATAATTAAAAGAAGCATCATAATCACGTGGCACAGCTACAATACATTTCAAACATTACTTTCATAGGGTGATCCCAAACATTATGTATTTCTTTAATTTTTTACAGGTTCCACTTTTAATTTTAGGACAAAAATTTCGCTAAAATATATAAGGTACAACATATTCTTTACCTTTCTTAAATTTCAAGATAGTTTGTCATGTGCTTTTTAAGGTATTTGATAAAACGTCTGAAATCGAAAGTATTTGGCCATTTATGGAGAGGTCGTGTGTATACTCGGTATTGTACACACGAACACACACACGCACTCTCTCATCCACATAAACACACACATACATACATATATATATAACTTTATATCTTTTTCTACTTAGATTTCTGTAATTTTTACGAATTTTTAATTTAGTTTTTGAGAAATTTAAAAAATACGAATTACTTATTTTTCCTTCATCCTGGAATTTTACAATTTACTTGAATTCAGAAAAGAAAATTCCAAAAATAATATGCTTTAGAGCTTTTTCAACACGAGACAGATTTGATATTTAAAAGAATACTTTATAAAATTCGAAAAAAAAAAAAAAAAAAAAAAAAAACTATAAATTCGTAGCTTTTATTTTCAAAGCTCTATGAAACAACCCATTGTGTTACATACCGAACAATTCAAGTCACAGGAGACGCCTGAAGAGCAAATAGCTTCTCAATCAGTGACGAAGATAAATGGAGTTTGTCGAGAATAATTAAGAATAAGGAAGAAACCTTTGCCCCCCCCCTCCCCCCACCAAAAAAAAAAAAAAAAAGTTCTTTTTTTTTTTCTTTTGAACCAATAGCTGGCATTGTCAAGTTACAAATTTGATCTTTATCACAATAAGAAACTTGGTAGGGTTTAACGTTGCACTAGTACCACAATAAGAAAGAGCATTTCTGATAGAAAACATTATTTTTATGTTTTAAATATTAAAATTGCTCTTTTGATAAAAAAAAAAAAAAAAAAAAAAAAAAAAAAAAAATTGGACATTGACATCTGTATAAATCTTAAATACAGAGATATAAAGAATTAACTTTTTTTTTTTTTTTTTTTGTTAGGTATATTAAACCACGTATACTCAATATAAAATACTTCCTTTTTAAAATAAAATTCATAAAATGAGTGCAACATTCTGCAAACGTTAGTATAATTTTGAGCAAAGGAAATATATGTAGTATTTTTAATTTACACTACATTTTGGAATTTCTGCTTTGAAATTTTTGTAAATAAATCTTAAAGAAAGTATTAAAATAAGTAATATAACAAACGCAAAAATATTTCCGGCTGCAAACAGTCCATCAGCTATTAGCATAGGATCATAAGGCTCCCATTCTTCACGTGGTATATAAACAGCCATTGGATTTTCCGAAATTTCAGATTGTGCCTGAAAGAGAGAGGGAGAGAGAAAAGTGATAACTTGAATTATAAATATTTTTTTGTTAAGTTTTTGTTTCATCATAAATTTGAAATGTTCAATGTAGTATTTTAAACAAAGTCTTAAAAGAGAAGGCTCCGAATCATGGTTGCTTAAAATTGTAGTTATATATATATATATTTAACCCTTTCATTCCCAATTTTTTCCATCCATAAAACAATAAATCTTATATTTAATCATACATTTATTTCCAAAGTAATATATATAAATATTTTTTTTTAAATAGGAGTAATAGCAGAGTACGAATTAATATAGCTAACAAAACAACTGAGAGGTGTTTATTTATGTTAAATATAACCACTGATGCCATTTAAAATCATAACTTTTCAATAAATAAAAATGTCAAGATTTTGGAAGAAATACATATTGCAATTAATTAAAATACAAATTATGAACATTAAAAAATAAAATAAAAAATATTTCAAATAGTTAATTTACTTATCCCTTTATATCCTAAATTACTTTATTTTTGAATAAAATCTTTTTGTAAAAAAATAGAACCGACTCCAAAAAGACACTACTATTAAAAAAAAAAAAAAAAAAAAAATGTATGAAATGAAACTAAATTGCGCCTAAAAGTATAAAATAATTTCCTTTGACAAACAACCTATAACACTACAATTAATCATAACTTTTGAAGTCGGCGCAAAATTAAATAAAATTTAATTAGTTTTTAAAGTTTTGTTTTTAGATCGGTAAAACAAATGCTGTCGTCTTGAATGATCTATTTTCATGTTTCCTTTATTATTTTATCACTGTATACAACTAGTCCATTGGTAGCATCTACACACAACAGTGAACATTCTTCACAATACGGTATCTATGTTTCTACGAAGTTAGAGTTTCCTTCGCAAATTTGGCATAACTTTAATAACTATCAACCTTGGTGGCTTTTTGATTTGGCGTTCAAAACGTATTGCAAAAATATACACGCAAGATGTATATTTTCATAATATATTTTGTACGAAGTATTGTTTCATATTCTTCATTACTCTTTTAATATACCTTATCAAATTAATCATGATATCCCAAAGAAATTAAATATGTTTGTCAGATAATTTTGCGATTTTTCTTTCACCAAGGACGTCAGATACCAGCATCTTCGCCAACTTTTGCTGCTTACGAAATCTTATTTGTTTTCTTAAATCAAAATAGTTTTCGGCTGCGTTTTGCAGGTGGGAATGTGAGATGTGTATTTAAATAGGATTTGATTTTTGTATTTAATTTTGCGCCGACTTCAAAAGTTATGATTAATTGTAGTGTTATAGGTTGTTTGTCGAAGGAAATTGTTTTATACTTTTAGGCGCAATTTAGTTTCATTTCATACATTTTTTTTTTTTTTTTTTTTTTTTTTTTTGAATAGTAGTGTCTTTTTGGAGTCGGTTCTATTTTTTTACAAAAAGATTTTATTTTTCACTTGTCGGTGAAAACTTATTCATATGGCAGAACATCAGAAGACGTTCGACGGCAATTTCAAAAATCACAACTTCCAAGAAAAGAGACATAACTCAAAAAATGATTTATGTCACTGAAAAATACAAGAAAAGCACCCAATGTGAACAAAGAATTTACATCTCCATCTAGAAAGTTATACACTCGAGAGACAGTTGTGCCAGTTTTATTCTAGTCAAGTTATTTTACCATGTTTTTATTAACTTCGATTCTTGTTTGTTTGTGGGTTTGTTTGTGTGTTTGTCAGGGACAAATCTTGCAATCGATTTTTAACTAACTTCCCGACTAGCTAGATATTTGAAATTTTCAGGACAGCTCACAACACGGTGACAATACATTTTTCTAATAATTTTAGTCAACTATTTCAAGTCCCGCTGACTTCGGCAGCGCTTATATGATTCGACAGAAAATTTATTTAACTAACTTGCCGACTAGCTAGACATTTTAAACTTTCATAATAGTTCAGAACACGGTGAAAATGCATTTTCTTAATACCTTTAGCCAACTGTTTCGGGTTCCTGCTGCCTTCGGCAGCGTTATCAGTACAAAGCTTGCAATCGATTTTTCACTAACTTTCCGACTAGCTAGACATTTGAAACTTTCAGGACAGCTCACAACACGGTGACAATACATTTTTCTAATAATTTTAGTCAACTATTTCAGGTCTCGCTGCCTTCGGCAGCGCTTATATAATTCAACAGAACATTTATCTAACTAACTTTCCGACTAGCTAGACATTTGAAATTTTCAGAATAGTTCAGAACACGGTGAAAATGCATTTTTTTAATACCTTTAGCCAACTGTTTCGGGTTCCTGCTGCCTTCGGCAGCGTTATCAGTACTAAGTTTGCAATCGATTTTTCACTAACTTTCCGACTATCCGGACATTTGAAACTTTCTGGACAGTTCATAACACGGTGACAATACATTTTTCTAATAATTTTAGTCAACTATTTCAGGTCCCACTGCCTTCGGCAGCGCTTATATTATTCGACAGAAAATTTATTTAACTAACTTCCCGACGAGCTAGACATTTGAAACTTTCAGAATAGTTCAGAACACGGTGAAAATGCATTTTTTAAAATACCTTTAGCCAACTGTTTCGGGTTCCTGCTGCCTTCGGCAGCGTTACCAGTACAAAGCTTGCAATCGATTTTTCACTAACTTCCCGACTAGCTAGATATTTGAAACTTTCAGGATAGCTCAGAACACGGTGGCAATACATTTTTTAAAATTCTTTTAGTCAACTGTTTCAGGTCTCTACTGCCTTCGGCAGCGTTCATATGATTCAACAGAAAATTTATTTAACTAATTTCCCGAGTAGCTAGACATTTGAAACTTTCGGAATAGTTCAGAATACGGTGAAAATGCTTTTTAAAAATATTTTTTATCCAATTGCTTCGGAACCCTGCTGCCTTCGGCAGCGTTTCCAGTACAAAGCTTGCAATCAACTTTTAACTAACTTCCCATTTGAAACTTTTATAATAGCTCAAACGACGATAGTAAGGAATTTTTTTAATACTTTTATCCAATTGCTGGGGTTCCGGCTGCCTTCAGTAGCGTTTTTATGATTCAACAGAAAATTTAAAAACATGGTTTATAAAATTTTTTTTATCTTATAATTATTTAATTTGATTTTTCTGAAATGCTGCATTTTTAAGTTGTGTCACTTTTCTTGCCTTTATCGGATAGGAGCAAAAAACTGTCTATTGAATGAACATACGTTAAATTAAAAAGTCTTTAGAAATGTAAACAACGGTTACGCTGTATTCGTAACAAAAAATTATGTTAGGCATATATATTGAACTTTACAGTGATTACGTGTCACCAGCTGCGCTGGAAATTGCGCAGCGTAAAGTTCAAACAAATAGCAAAATATGCATTGCAGCTGACGGACAGAAGTTTCAACATCGATACTTACATACTGTTTTTACCAGTGTAGCTGCATGCGTTCAGCAGTTAAAGTGAGAACAGAATTTTGTGAGTATCCTGTAATTTGTTTATATCTTAATGAAATCATAATGAAGCATATTTCAGGCCAAGATATTTACGACAACAAAAAATGTATTAAAATTAAATCATCTCTTACGAAGTTATAAGCTAACAAATTTCAACAACAACAACAACAACGAGAAACATGGTTTGTATTGAGAACCTCTTCCTTTATGAAGTCGGTTTAAAATGTCTATGCGTTAATCGATGTGACCGCTTACAATAACCATACTTTGAATTTTACATACCCGCTACGCTACAACATATATGTCGTTCAAGTGTGCACAAAATAGGAGATTGTGAACAAACAAATGCACGTTTTAAGCGTTCTGTTTTTAGCATTAACGTCTAAACTATCTTTTCGTTCTAAATCGATGATGCTGTGCAATTTTATAATTCACTTTTTCCCCCTGTCTTGAGCTGTTTCCGAGATAGGAACGCTAACTCCACTGTTTCCCACCAGGTGGCGCTGTAGGCGGTTGAATCGCGCAGCTCATATCCACTTTACTATGCCTACATACCACTTTTATGACTATAACTGCAGCTGTTCAGCAGTTAAAAGAGTCGGGACTGACTTTTTTGGGCACCCTGTATTTTTTTTTTGATCGTAAAGATATTGCAATGGAACCTATTTCAGACCAAGACCTTTACAATAAAACAAAAAGTACCAAAATCGTATCACCTGTTCAGAAGTTATGAGCTAACAAACAAAAATAAAAACAAAAAAACATACGGTTTGAATTGAGAACCTCCTCCTTTTTGAAGTCGGTTAATTAGAGCATCTCTTACGAAGTTATAAGCTTACAAACGCCAACAACAACACATAGCTTGAATTAAGAACACCCTCTTTTCTGTAGTTGGTTGAAAACGACTTTGCACTAATCGAGGGGACCGCTTACCGTAACAGTACTTTGAACCATAGAGTATACGCGCCATCCGCTACGCTGCAAAGTGTGCAACGTAGTTCAAGTGTACACAGTGTAGGAAATTGCGAAGAAACAACTGCACGTTTTAAGCGTTCTATTTTTAGCAATAATGTCTAAAAACTGTCTTTTCGTAGTAAATCGATGATGCTCTACGACTTCGTAATTAACGTTTCTGCCATCTTGAACCGTTTTTGAGATAGGAGCGCTGATTCCGCGGTTTTTCACCAGATGGCGTTTTATTTTCTTTAGATTTTAAAGATATTACAATGGGACCTACTTCAGACCAAGATCTTTACAACAAAACAAAAAGTATCAAGTAACCGTATTTTGAACAATATAACGTATGTCTCACCAGCTACGCTACAACGTGTGCAATGTAGCTCAAATGTGCATAGCGTAAGAAATTGCGAAAAAACAAACGCACGTTTTTAGCATTGTATTTTTAGCATCGATGTCTGAACTATCTTTTCGTACTAAATCGATGATTCCCTGCAATTTTATAATTCACTTTTTCCCCCTGTCTTGAACCGTTTCCGAGATAGGAACGCTAGCATGAATGTCTAAACTATCTTTTTGTACTAAATCGATGATACTTTTCAACTTTGTAATTCACTTTTTTCTCTAGAACCGTTTTTGAGATAGTAACACTAACTCCGCTATTTTTCACCAGGTGGCGCTGCAAGCGGTTTAACCTTGTACTACATGGCCACTTTGCTATACTTACATACCATTTTTAACACTATAGCTGCAGCCGTTTAGCAGTTAAAAAGTTGGGACTGATTTTTTTGGGCACCCTGTATTTTCTTTAGATTGTAAATATATTACAATGGGACCTATTTGAGACCAAGACCTTTTCAACAAAACAAAAAGTGTCAAAATCGGAGCATCCGTTCAGAAGTTATGAGCTAACAAACATAAAAAAAAACATACGGTTTGAATTGAGAACCTTCCTTCTTTTTTGAAGTCGGTTAATAAAAAATAGTTTGAAACTTTTTTATTGTATTTCTTTGCTGCATGAGAAACATCTCATATTAAATTTAGCTTAAACTATAGCTTAACTATAAGGAAAACTTAAACTATAGGGACTTTGATGTTCCAATGAAATCCTGTAATAAATTTGGGCTTTATTGAGGAATTTTTTTGATGGGACTTAAAAGTCCCTGTGGAATACAAAGAGTTAAGGGAAATGAATACCGTACAAAAATTATCTTAATGAGAAACAGTAGTTACTAGATAATTAATTGTTTGGAATAAAATATTCATTGTAATCAAACGAACGAAAAGCATAATACTTTATTCTAAAACTCTCCCTCTCTCTCTCTCTCTCTCTCTGTATATATATATAATAAGAAAAACTGCAATGTTGGCAAATCTTTTTTGTCAGAATGGTTAAAATTTATCAAATATTTTTAAATTTAAGGTAGTATTTTTAACTACTATTATATCAATTAAATTTTCAGAAAAAACAGTGCTGTAATATTTTTAATTATTTATTTCTTTATAATTGAATTAGCATTTCTCTCATCCTTTACTTTTATCTTTTTCCCCCATCTCTTCTTTCTATAATTTTGATACTTGTACAGTCAGGGGAAAAAAAATCACAGCACTCGCTGTAATTTCATTATTAATTGACGCAAAAAAATGTAATGGACACCATTTAACAGGAAATTAAATGCACTTTTTGAAAATGCTGTCGAATTTTGAATTAGGGGTCATCTACATATTGAAATGAGCGCCAACTTTAATTTTTTCAATAGCAACACCCAATTTTGACATCATATTCGAATTTCTGAGAGTCTGGCAGTGCGGAAAAGTATACTGTTTGTATGCTTTATCTTGAGTATTTATAGAGTTATAATCAAAAATGTGTTAGGGGGTTATCTGTAAATGTAGGAAAATAAAATCAAGATCTTTTAAGAAATAGACAAAATTTTAATATTTTACACCGGAAATCTTTCAGGAAGAAAAGAATTATAAAAAACATGTTCTTTAATAATCCTAAATTCAGTTTCTTAGATTTATATATACTTCAGTACTGTTTTAAATAATTTTAGGTCTATTTCATACATTACACTGGCGATTTGTCCAGGCTGTACGAAATGAATATACGAAATGAAATAATATACAACGCATAAACTAAATCTTTTCTGATAAATTATTGTAAGGTTTCATGAAGTAAATATTAAACAATTTTAATCCCACTTACCAGTTTTGGGTCAGTTGAACTCTTTGGAACTGTACGATTCGTTTTATAATTTCTATGAAAATATAATTTCTTAATTAACCCTTTCGCGGCTGCTGACGTAGATTCACGTCATTTGAAAATCTGTAACTCTCTCAGTGGGCGTTTCCTTCGTAATTTGTGTGTTACTTATTTCTTAAGTGTGTACCCAGTGTTCATATTTTTGCAATAAAATATACTATGGATAGAAATATTGATTAGAAAGAATATGATTGTAATGTATATCCATTTGTAATATAATTGTGAATACAGAAAATTTGTTCTGAAATATTTTATTTTGAGAGAATAACGCCGTAGGCGGATCTTACTGTGAAAAAGACAAAATCCTGCAGTCGCAAAAAGTGTTAAAATAAATTTATAAAAGTAAAAGTATATTTTTAAAATTATATAAAGTTAAAATATATTAATAAAGTTTTAAAGACTAAAGCATTCTTAAAATAATAATCCTCCCACCAACAAATAAAATAAATAAATAAATAAACTTAAAGCAATATATGAAGCAAATGACTTTAACTATGACGATTTTACAAGTCTGTCTTACATTCCAATTTCATTCATTTTTTTAACTGACAATTTTTACATTAAACCTATTTTTCTATTTAAAACAGTAAACCCCGCCTATTTAGTTAATTTTTTCTTCTAGTGTTCGTTTAAAAGATTAAAAATTTATCACCAGTAATGGATGAAGTAAATACCACTTGCGCATATTTTTGTCAACATAAAATAAGGGGTTTAAGAAGAATTCATCACTCAATGTCACATTTACTTTTATTTTCTGTACTGTTTTGCTTTAAAGAACGATGAAGGCGGGGCTTATCTTCTTTAGAACACAGGAATTCTTGATGCTAATGTCTAATAATCATCATTTTAATTTAATTTCTTTGCGTTTGACGTTGTTGTTATATAATATGACCCGTAAATAAAAAATAAACATATTTTGTTTAATTTTCATTGTTATTTTTTAAGATTTGATTGGTTATCGCAAGCAAAACTTTATAAGAGACGGTCCCCTAAACCACTCCGAAAGAAAGATTTATTTATATCTCGAAAACTAATAACTGGAATGAGCTGCAAATTTGCACACCCATATTTTTCAGCATTAGGATTCATTTTATGTAAAAATTAATATAGGTCATAATTCATAAATTTTATGAATATGAATTTATTAATATTTTTCAAAATTAAAAATATTTTTCAGAATCAAAAGAAATGATGGATTATGTTTGGGTTTCTTCACTGTATCTCGTAAAAAAAAAAAAAAAAAAAAATTATATCGACCAAGTTATTTTTTGTGAAGATATTAATAAAAGTTTGAAATATATGAATTTAACATTAGCACCTTCAAACTTTGAACGCTTATAACTCTGTGAAAAAATAAGTAAAATATACAACCAATATACTTTTTCGCGTTGTCGCGATCCCAGGAATTCAAATATAAAATAAAAATAGGGCATTACCATTGAAAAAAACAAAGTTGGTGCGTGTTTTAATATGTAGACGATCCCCAATTCAAAATTTCAGTCCATTTTCTGAAACTATTCACAATTTCCAGTCGAATGATACCTATTACATTTTTCTACATCTATAAGCAACGAAATTACGTCGAGTGCTGCGTTTTTTTTTTTTTTTTTCCCCGACTGTACATTCTATAATAGGGTTTTCTATTCAATTATCGTTATAGGGGTCTTTAGTCCCTTTTCCAGGAATTTTGTCCTTACCAAAAACTGGAGTTAACTTCAAAATTGCAGTAATGGCAAAGCTTCAAATTTTGAGAGGGGCATTCTGTCGGAGAGTGGAAATATAAGCAATTTTTTAAACTCCTAAAACTATCACTATTTCATATTTGATTTGGTTTCCTAAGGCTAAAATCACAAAAAAGGTTCAAACAAACATATTAATGATTATTAGGTCTAATTTTAGCTTATTCCAAACAGCCACTGATACCAATTAGACATCTAAATTACATCCAGTGATCCATAAAAAGTACAAACGATCTTAAGAATGTCCATTAAAAGTTCTGGATATCCTGTACTAATTGTAGATATCTATTAGATTTTTAAATTTAGACGTGTCATTTTCGATGTCTAATAGATGAAACATGGTAAGATCAAAACAACATTTAGACATTTTCAATATCTATGAGATCTAATAAGTCCAATTATTGGATATTTGGAGATTTATTGGATATGTAACAGACCTCTAACTGATGTAAAAAAGAGTGACATTTGTCGTGCTAATAGATATCTGTAGGATATTTACAGATGTTTAATGGATCACTTTTTAACTTTTATATATGTATATAGATGTCTTATGGATGTATGGGATCAGTTGCGTTATAAGCCGACTTATCCCATTTCACCCTATAAATTAAAATCGTGAATTAAGTTATTTTTTTTATTTTTTTTATATATTTTTTTAAGATTATCAATTTAAATCATATAATAATCAGTTATTAACTAAAAAATATATACTAAAAAGACACACTCTAGAATTTTGATAAAAATCTTTTACTAGAAACATAATTAAAACTTGGTGTAGCATCATGCTGCATATACTAATATTATATTTGATACAATAAACCTTTAAATTACAAATAAATAATTTTCCCCGACTTTTACATCTCAAGGATGACTCCATATCGAGGTTCGTTTATAAAACAATATAATCTAAATACAAAACAAATTTTCCTACCTGAATGTAAGCTAAAATTCGCATAATAGCTGTCCATACATACAAATTATTCCTAGTGAAATCTATTATATTCCACATGTTATTGAAATAAAATACTAAGCCTTGAGTCCACAGTTCTTTTGTTTCTTGCCAGATATGTGCTGGGAGAAAAAAAAAAATGTTCCAATCATTAGTAAAGTTTTTGGATAATATGATAAACAGCAACACATGCATACATTTGAAAATAGGTGTTTGGAGAATTTCCTGTATCATTTATTTTATTATGATATAAGAATTCATATCACAGCTCCATAAATTAAAGACCTTTCAATGTTCAGTTAAAAATTAATCAGTTTGAATTCAAAAACTTTTTAGGAATGGTTGTTTTAAGAAAACATAGCTTCAAAACTGATGGTATAACAGATACCCATGAAAAATATTAGTGTATTTTTCTGTTTTAAATAATGCTAGGTAGTAATTATAGACTAAAAAAAAATATTTCTACAAAATTAAATAATGTTAAGATTAAATAATAAGAACTTTGTAAGCAAATACAATAAATTTCAATAACACGTAATATTTTTTCAGTTAATAGATAATTAAACACTTCATCAAGCAGAAATGGTAGGCATGAAGGCAATGTAAACGCAAGTTTCTTGCTAAGATCGATACCTCTACTGGGTAATATATTATACTCAAATGTTAAATATCAGTAAAATTGGATTTACCCCGATTAATGGTTGTGCTGTGAAGTCAATTTTAGTATTTTGTATCAAAAAGGATTTTTTCTTTTAATGCACTAGGGGGCTATGCCTCATGCTCGCTCCGCTCACCAGCCTCCGAGGGAGGCTTCGCCTGCCCCCGGCTCGTTTCACTTATTAACCCCTGCGGGGCTCTGTCTGCCTATTCGCTGCTTTACCGTTCACTAAATAGGAATATTAATAGTGCATGACTCAAGACAAAAGAAAAAATATGTTATAGAAATCCCCATATTCATTGTCAAATTGAAATACATAATATTTAATACTACTTTTTTAAAAATGTAATATTATGCTAAAAATCAGTAATTTCTTTTCAGAATTGAAAGAAATTCGTTATATCTAGACCATTTTGCGTTCCAGCTTTCCTTGGCGACTTTTAAATTTTTGTCACTATTTGGCGATGTGTTTTTTGGTATAATTGCTTGTTAAAAAAAAAAAAAAAAAAAAAAATCTAGCATTTATTTTTTTATAATACTTATACTTTTTAATAAGGAATTTGTTAGTTAATTTAGGGTAGTATAATAGTGTATATATATTTCTAATGTACAGCTAAAGCACATTTCTAATGTCTTTAAAGACAAAAAGAAATGGTGTTCACAAGGACGATCATTTTAAAAAAGAATAAATAATGCGATTCATGAACAATGCTATTTTGGAAATCAAATTTCCAAACCTAAACTCAGTTACTTTTTTAAAAACTTGATATAATACAAATGTAAATATAAAAATATCACTAAATTAAATTCTTACCTATAATGGATAATGGGAATCGTTATTCTCCAGAAAAGAATGTATAAAAATTGATAAACAACATAAGAAATTGCCAGTAAGGAAGTAAATTTTCTTAATAGAAACGTTGACATTTATTTTATTATTCTTTACATCATGGATCAAGTTTTAATTTTCCTGTGGAAAAGGACTTCATGACAGAAAAATAACGCCATAAGAGAAACTTTTTTTCAAGGTGGACAATAGAGTACCTTTATAAACTCGAAGTTTTTAATTAATAACTTCCTTAATTAAGATGATAGAAACTTCTAATTGACTGAAATGTTTTCCTTGGAGTATTCCGCACACATTGATACCTCTCATGACGTGGAAAACCCTGCTCTTCGCGAGGATGCGGTCGCAGTTAAAAAAATTTAACGCCATCGACAGTAACTTTTTTTTAATATATAAAGATAACATCATTACCAAGCATTTCAAGCAGTAATTGCCTAATGATGATGTTTCCGATTCTTTTGGGATGACCTGTTTAAAATCTATGTCATATAAGTACCAAATAACGTTAAAATTTTTTATTTAGTTTAAAAACAAACATTAATAGGTTATTGTTTATAAACAGTTAATGTATTTTATTTGTAAACCTGTGTAATATAATCAAAGTACTTCCTAGTATAATAGGTGTCATGCATTACTTCAAAGGACTTATGACAAAAATAAAAATGCATTTTCAACACTATCATTTATTAACGGTTCTTTTTAAAATCTTCATTTTGCCTGATACCATCTAATGCTTTATTTATCCCCAACAAAATGGCATATGAATCGAAATAACATACGAATAATTTTATTATTAACATCATTATTCTGGGTTGTAATGATACGCTTCGCATTTAAATTGTTATATTTTTTAGAGGTTTTATTTTCCCATAAATGCGATACCAGTGGCCGAGAAGTTCTGCTTTCGAAGCTGGTAGACGGGAAGTGTTGGGTTCGAACTCAGGTCGCGCTCGTCAGCCCAGTCGGTCGGCGTTTTCTTTGGTTTTCTTTAAAATACGCGTAAATACGGGCTAGGATCCCTTAAAAAGACCCTTACGAAGGGCATCCTGGCCAAACCTAGGTCTCTCGTGTAGTCAATCGTCCTTAATTCCTACACCAACACTTTTCTTCATGAATTATATATATTTTAAGCAAATTTATACGAAAATAGACCACAAGAATTTTTTATCCTAATCTATATCTACATTTTTACTGCGTTAAAGGTTAATTATTTTGTTCATCTTACCTATCACGTAGACTAAAATTGTTATCTCCAGCAGAGTTGGTGGTTGACCTCTTTGTTTCCTTAAATCTTCATACGAGTGTTTTTGCATCTGAGTACTTCCAAACCAATTGATTATCAAAGTTTCAACTCTCTGCGATGCTAATATGAGAAGCACTGAAAATGAAAAATGAAAAATTTAATTGTATTATGTACTTATTTTGTAAAAGTTTAAACTTAACTGATTCAAGAAGTGAATTTTGACTTTTATATTATACTTTCAAAACTATTGTAAGCACATAATCTACATATATTTTAGTATTTGTTTAAAAACAAAAAGGAAATAGATTATCTCTTAAGAGATTTGACATTTCGAAATGTTTTCTAAAATTCAACAAATATGGATACCTTCTACGTTTGGATAGTGCATGCATATGATGCAATATTCACCGAGGAAAAAAGATTTGATTAAAACTACAAAATGTGTTCTGTTAAGGTTAATTTGTTGCTATAAACCAAATTTTTATTAGAAATAGAAAAATCAGTTTGGTTATGACTGTGAACACAAAAAATATTGCTAAAAAATGTAGAAAATTTTAACAAAATTTCTTAGTATTTGCTTATATTAGCAAAATTTTTTGTTTAACTTTATTATAGTTTTTGTGTATTTGTAATTAAAATAATTTTTTTTTTGTAAGAAAAATAAAATATTTTAGTTAGAATTGAAACAAAAACTACTTTGTTAATCTAAACAGAATTTCTATTGAATCACATTTACAAATGGAAATTATTTTTTGTGCCATATTTTAAAATTACTCTTCCCGTTAAACGTCAGCAATAATGTGGACACATTACTCAAAAAGCAAACAAAACGAAAAACTAAAAAATGATTAAAGTTGTTTGCTATAAAAATTAAAACACTCAAACTTTGTTTTCTTTTGTAAATTAATACTTCAAGTTATAAATTTAAATTAACTTATTGCAAAGTTTCACAATAAAATTGTTAGTTATATATTCCATTTCCGAATGATGTTAATAACTGTTTCAGGCATTTTATTTTGATAAATACATTATTAATATGCTTTTTAATACAAAAATATTAGATTTTTTTTTTTTTTTTTCTTTTTTTAAAATATAGAAACATATTTAAAACTGAGGTAGAAAAATTATTTGGAGTTCACTTACATAAAAAAAAGAGATACGAAAAAGAATGTATGATAAACTTGAAAAATGGTTTTTTCACAAGTCGTCCTGTTTCAGTATTAGGGAATATCATGTACCAAATTGAATAGAATGGGAATAGAACACCAATTTTAAAAATTTCCCAGAGCTGATAAACAGGATTCTGTCGCCGAAAGCCTGGTAATCCTTCATACCACAAAGTGCTTAACAGTTGCTGTACATTCGGATGCGCTATGAACTGAAATAAAATGAAAGACAAGAATTAAGAGTAGCTATTGGATCTTGAAAAAGTGCATTTTATTTTTTATTTCTTGGACACAAAAGCACAATTAAATAATTAAATTATTATATTAAGATAAAATATTTTGCTTAAATGATTCATAATCATATACAATGAATGCAAAGTATACCAATAAATAATATATATATATATATATATATATATAAGAATGTATGGAAATTTTTAAATGTAAGATAGTTTTGAGCACAGTGGTATAAAAAAGTAAGAATATTTACAAGGTGAACAATTAAAATCCTTGTTTGAACTATCATCTAAGATATTAAAATAATACTCTACCCGTACAATCATTTGGACACACACAAGTGCAGTGATATATTGAACTAAAAATTAAATCTTGCGGCTGTTCTTTAAATGCCCTTGACATAGGGTAATTAAATTTTCATATATTAAATTATTGAATATTTTATAGTTACATAAAAGCTCATCCCAAATTTCATTTTTCATATTTAATCTTATTCATGTCCTCCAAATGGACAGTTTTGAGAGCACATAGATATTTTCAAAGCTCGTGAAGCATTACTAATGTATTTGTAAGTGAATCATCAGTTTGAAGAAGGAAACAAGCGCAAAAAATCGAAAACTGATTTATTTATTTATTTTTTCATTCGCTTTGCGTTGACATATATGCCAGGCAAAAAAAGGGAACGAAAACCACTTATTTAACGTAAAAACAGGCATCGGAAATATTCATGAGTTTGATTTCTCCAATGCGATCGCAATTTTGGAGTTGTAAAATGTAAAATAAGAAAATACGATTAAATTTATGCACCCCAACAATACATAGAAATGATTAAAGCGTCAAAAAATCCAGATTCTAGTGCAGCAAATTTCCTCCTCTGATTTTATTAAATTGTGCTTTTCTCGTTTTTCCGAAAATCCTAATTGTTCCCTTCTTTAAACTGGTTATTCAATTAAACACAACACTAATTTTTGGGAAATATCAGTTGCTGATTGTGGCAAGAATGATTAAAATATAGACGTCTATAAATAACGTGTGGAATTTTAATTTCTGATTTGAAGTCAATTTCCAATTAGTTAAACAATAATTTTCTTCAATAAATCCCACCGTGGTACTGATGACAGTTTTAAAAGTAAGTTAAGTATGAAAAATTTTAAATTACAGAAAAAAAATTTTACTTTTCGTGATTACGTTAAACTAATATGAGCAGAGCATACAATTTTTGTGGCGGTATACTAGTTGTTTTCATCCATAGAGTTCATGTTTAAATCAATATTGTAATTCTTTAGTTCTTTTTATGGGAGTTTCCTGTTCGACAATTTTTTTGTTCGTTATCTTCTCTTGCTATATTATCTTTTTTCAACGTAACAGAGGTTTTTCTGTTCATAATTTAATAGTGTTAAAGCAATTAAAGCAAAATCTTCATTTTCTGGCCCTTTGGATTTCATTTTGACAAGGTCTGTTCAACGAGATAAATAAAGTAGAGTGATAAATGGTAACCCTGACATGGTCCAACATGAGTCATGTGACATGAACTCTATATGCGTTGGTTCCCTTGGTAACAGCTTATTTTCGATAAATTTCTATGGCGACGGTTAGGAGATTGTTCTTGGCAAAAGTCATAACCGCCAATGTTTTTGTTTACTTATGTAGTTTAATATTCTTTTGTTCTAAATCATTTTGATTTTTATTTTACTTCTGTTTTATTTCGTGTAGTCGAAATTTAACCAACAAAATGCTTAAAAATAGTTGAAAAATTATTATTTGTTGCTAAATTTAGCTCTTTAAAAGTTTAACTTTTCTTTTATAGACACTTTTAAACTTTGTTGTGAAGCGATGGAAAAAAAGGTATTTTATTATTTATTAAAATGTGAAATGTGTAAAAAATTATTTTAAAAACAATTTATTTCGGTACTAGAACTGTCATGTTACCTAATAATAATGATGATTTGCCGAACTAAAATTTTAAATGCTAAAATAGCGATAAAGGGCCAAACATAGCAATCTATTGGTTCATGTCACATATGAACCACGGAAAGCCAATCCTTCATCCATTGAATCAGTACGCTAATTTATTTATCTCGTTGGGTCTGTTGTAGCATCTTCATATTCGACTCTTTCATCATTGGAATCGTTAAATAAAACAAAGGGATTTTTCAGATTGACTGCACCTCAAAAAAGATGAACGTAAGGTCCAAAGGTTTCAAATCTGTATCTTTTATCAGTAACAGATCCTATGTCAAAGAAGTGGAGGTCTGTGTGGACACCCAGCATTATGCCTGCCCGCATCATGACTCCTTTTGAAGGAAAATGATGTCTTTCTGTGATGTTTCTTGGGTGAAAATGAGTACCACGTTCTCTCCATATCGTTATCTGACGAGAATCAGTGCTCAGAGTAAACCGGGTCTCGTCGCTGAACATCACGTTGGCTCATTGTTGCAAACTGCAGTACTGATGTGTCAAATTCCAGTTTAGGCGAGCGCAGGCGTGAGAAGAATGCAATTGCCTGGTCGTCTGGTATACAAAACAATATGATTGTGTCTCCTATAAATACTCGTAGTTTGCATCGAAACTCCTACTGCTGTGGCGGCTGTGAACACTAAATCGAGTTCTCTGGTACAACTGTCTCTCTGGCTACTACGCCTAGAATACATAGTGTGGAAAGCGACCAACAAATCAGAGCCTTAAAAATTAAGCCTCTCACCAGAGGTCAGTGCGATCGAGTTTATTGCTTGAAAAACTCCCTATTGGTTAATTATGTGCTTAGATCACGTGATTGAGCAGACAGAACTGGGAAAAGCCAATCAGATCTTCGATTTGAGCAAAAAATTCGATCACAGCGCCATCTGAAAATCTTCATTTTTTAAGCAGTATTTTAAGCAATCGATCATAAGCGCTTGCCACACTGTATATTCTAGGCGTTGTACTCTGCCGTCGTGCAATTATTATCAAATATAGGTCTTGACGGACGGTTGTTATTCTTGGTCGATCTTGTACTGGTTTTTGGGTAACATCTCCCGTATTTTGGAATCTCTGCCACAGTCTTGAGATCACATACTGATGCACATTCATAATTTGAGACACTTCGGTTTGAGATGTCCCTATTCTAGCATTCCAATAATTGTGCCTTTCAAAAACATGCCCATTTGGCGTCTTTGTGCAGTCCTTTGGTCTTTTTGATCGTTTAACTCGCTCCTCAGCATAGCAATTGCACATAACCTGCCTGATCTCTGTATAGTTCGTGAACCGGTTTTATATTCGTTCTGACGTGCGCACATGACGTGCACAGTACGCATGCCGATGTCGACAGAAATGTTTTTCTCATGCACACTGTTTCTACAAGCAATTTTGAACAATTTTACCAATATTTACTTACGATATTCCAATTTTATAAATTATGCTTAACTTTTGGGCACCAGTGTATGTAGAAAAAATTAAAATATTAAATTTGTATAAATGGGTCATGAAAAACTTAAGATTAAATGCTACAATGACATTTGAGTCACAATTTAATACTATTATCAATAAATACATTGTTTAAAACAGTTATGAGATTTAAAATGCTAGATTAATATTCTTTTCGAACTTTCGACTTCTTTTTTTTTTTGGAGTCCAAAGTAATTATAATTAAACAGCAGGTATTTTGAGTTCGATAACTGTAAACCTATTGCAACTAATGGCATCAAATTTGGTTGACATTCGTTTTAGACAACCAGAAGTTGTTTCAAATAAAAAATATTTATTATTACATTATACACCAGCTCTTTAAAAAATATTTAGTTCTTAAAATGCACACTATGGGAAAACTGGTGCTGTATATATTTAAAAATAGTAAAGAAAACAAACTATTGCAATAATAATACCTTTATTCAGATTTAGTTAAAAGTAGGGTTTAATATGTGTTCCTGTAATCTTTTCAAAGTTCTGTGAGCAGCATGTTCCGCCGTGAAATGTAGCAGATCTGCATCGATGTGTCGCACGTGAAGCGTTATGATAAAAATTACTTTCATCGCTTCATAGGATGATCCAGAGCCGCTAATCTTCGAACTTCATCCGACCAACGAAAATAAGAGCGAAGTGCAAGTAAGTTTTTCTGTTTTTCGTAAACCATTCCTAGACTGAGCTAATTATATAACAAGAAAAAAATGAAAACCCTTTTGCACAATTTTTCACACTGTTGTGGATGGATATCCAATTTTTGCGCTATTCCATAGACATTGCTGCGTCCATGTTCAGAATTAGCTTCCACTACTGCAGTTGCAACGATTATTATTATTATTATTATTATTATTATTATTATTATTTGGCAGATTTTTTTGCACCCTTAACCCAATTGCACCAGTAATAATTCGTTACTTTGGAAGCGTAAAATCCTCATTCACAAATTAACAGTTGTCACCGGACTTTTTTTCTGTTTAGTCCTTCAAATGTACAAATTAATCGAATAAAACTAAAGCGATACCGCTATTTTTATAAAAAAGGTTTATAAGAAATGTATGATCTCTTAAACAAAGAACTGCATAAGGAAACAACAACGACATGGAACGGAGTGCTATACAATATGGATGTTAACCTCCTTATATCTAAAAATCCGACGTCCTGCGGTGACTGAATATACATATTTTCATTTTTGCAGCGATATGCAGCGCCAGGTTTTCCCGTAGTGTGCAATTTAAAATCATTTTTTAATCGGAAACAAGTTTCAATATTCTGAAATGTATGTTAGCCAAATTTGGTGATGTTAGATGCAATAGATTTCAAGTAATCGGATTCCAAATATTTCTTCTTTTATTATAATTAACCTGTATACAGTAAATACAGACATATGTATATATGTATGTAAATACAAACTTTCTTTTGTTTGTATTTTAGAGCCAAGTCTATTCTTGCCAAGGACATATGCTCTCCATGTTGATAAGGAGGTTTCATAGGATCATAATTTAGAACCATTTCCAATTCTCTTGAACTTCGAACGTGATCCAAAAGTGCTGTAGCAAAATCTTGACATCTAGTTCGAAGTGCCTAGTAGAAAGAAAACAAAAGTAAGTTTTATAAATGTCAGGAATTTGAAACTTGTAAAAGAGGTTTATTTCCGCTGTAAGACACTATCAAGCAGAATATTTAAGAACTAACATACAACGCAATTTTAGGAAATATGCTTTTTAAAGAAAATACCTGAAACTTTTATGGTGTTTTTAAAAAGTAACTTTTATGGAAGACTTAATTATTTTACCTTTCTTTTTTCTTTCTTATATATTCATAAAAATGGAACATTGGATTGGGAAGAATTTTCACATTTGGTTTTGATGAATTTAAAAATTTTAGATTTCTCTGCGTAAAATGTGTCTTTATATGTTTAAAATATACGTAAATTCTACACCATAAATTCAATTTACATACAAATAAAAATCAGTAAATACATTAATGATCAACCATTATCCCCTCCCCCTCAAATAGTCATGTATAGTAAAACAAGAACGAAAAATCATGTAGTACGCATTGATTATTAACATTTTCCAACTGTACGTGATTCTTGTTTCGTATAACTTTCAATGTTCTTTGCTTACGTTATCACACAACGAACAGACAGAGGGACTGAAAGGCATACAAATAGACTAATTCTATTCATAACCGAAATTCCCCCCCCCCCCCCCCAAAAAAAAAAAAAAAAGTTATGTATAGTAAAACAAGAACGAAAACTCATGCGATACGCATTGATTATTAACACTTTCCAACTGTATGTGATTCTTGTTTCATATAACTTTCAATGTTCTTTGCCCACGTTATTACACAACAGACAGACAGAAGGACCGAAAAGCATACAGATAGACTAATTCTATTCATAACCACTTTTAAACATTGTTGGGAAGTGTTAAAAATGTTTAACGTAAAAGAAAGTGCAGCCCTGAGATTCGAATTGCACCCCTTAATGTATCTGAATATTTTAGTTTAGCCCTGTAAATCGGAAAGTTAACCATATCATATTCTATATAAAATATTATATTAGCATTTTAACAAAAAAGGTCAATTTTTTTTAAATAAATTTTACAGTATAGAAAGTTATTTAAATGTGACTGATAAAAATGTCTGTTCTAAAACGCAACCATTGGAATTTTTTGGGGTTCCCTTGCACACAAAACATTTGTACAGAACCTATTACTGCCATTTTAAATAAGAAACAATCATTGTGAACTTGAAAAACGTATATCAGTTTTTAAAAATTCTGAAAATATTTAAGGACGCCGGTTGCGGGTAGACGGACAGACAGAAAGGTGGGCAGTCGGATAGACAGATACATAAATTGAAATCATATTCACAGTTAAAAATTGTTAGAAAGTGTTAAAAACGTTTAACATAAACGAAAATGCAATTTCAGTCAATTTCCAATAATAACCAATGTAACTGAATATTTTTGTGCGGCCCTGTAAATCTAACGCTAATCATACTATATTCTATAGAAAGCATTTTTTGTGCATATGAATAACATATTTCAATTTCATTAATGTCTGTGCATAGTAAAACATTTGATAGAAATACCTCTCATAGAACGCAAAGCTTTGGAATACTTTAGGGTGTCGTTGTACACAAACCAGTAGAGGTATTCACTCCATTTTCAATAGGGAACATCCAATAGTGAACTTAAATGACAGATATCAGTTTCGAAAAAATCCATGAATATTTACGGACAGACAGGCAGACAAACCGCAGTCATTAACACTTGTCAATTTTGGTTTGAAGTGTTAAAAAGGGAAATACGAAAAAGTTATTAAATATAATTAAACTAATGCTCTTGCATTTTCGAACTTTTAACTATTGAATCAGAATTCTAGTGGTGGAGATAACACGAATTACCGATACTATCAATTCCTAATACCTATATAAGAATTTTTCAGTTAATTTGGCACGTGTTAACATTATCCCACATAGCTGATATTTTGCTAAAAAGTGTTTAGGGTCAAATAGAAAAAAAAAAAAAAAATAGAGGGTATGCGTATCGGTTAAAAAAAAAAAAAAAAAAAAAAAAAAATACCCCCCCCCCCTCCTCAGTTAAGGGGCACCCTAATGTATATATATTAAATTAATACAATGTATAATTTTAATGAAAAAAAAAAATAAATAAAATAACTGCCTTACAAAAACTACACTGCTGAAAACAATTAAAGGATATTGTAAGCCTTCCATAAAATAACGGCATATGCAAAATTTTTTTGCAGAAAATGGAAGAAGAGAGTCACAAATGCAAATGTTTCTCATTTTCAAACTTCGGAGTATGAAAGTTTGAGTTTGACGTCAAAAACGACGCTTTAACAGTAGCGAATGAAATTTGGCTGTCAACTTAACGGAAGATAAAGCGGCTATCCACTTAATGAAAAATAAAGCGGAAAAGAATGATCGACATTAGTAAGTGTGTTGTTTCGATGAATACGATGTCTCAAAGAAAGTCATTTAACCGATTCAGAAGCTGGCAGAGTTGATGGCCGGTTAGAGGGGAGGAGGGGCAAATATAAGCCTAAGTAGCTGAAGCCACTGGAGTTTTAAAAATTGTGATCTCCAGGATCTGGAACCGTTTTTTGTAGATTGGAAATACAGGCCGAAGACCAGGGCAAGGTCGTAGACGGGGCAACAACGCCCAATGAAGATCGATATTTAATGTTAACGACTCGGTGACACCGAAATACCAATGCCCCCTTCTTTTTTAACTCCTTCACAATTTCGACTCAAACTGTCCAAAACGGGTGATCGGTTTCGGACATTTCTCCATTTCGAATGATGTGGATATCGATGCACCCATCAATAGCGATGCCAGTATAGACCATCAGCCCCCACTACCGAATCTGACACTATGCACGAACGCAAAACTGTTTCTAGCGCGACATTCCTTCTAGATGAAAATACGTTTATTATCATGATGAACAGAAAAACGGGATTCGTCAGAGAAAAGAATGTTGGGCTATTCATTTTTCCTCCAATTCACATGCTCATTCGCCCCCTCCTTGCGGGCGCAACGGTGCCCGTAACACATACCATAGGTCAGTGAGCATACAGATCTACAGAACAGAATTGGTTTCAGACAGTTTGAATCGAAACTGTCGTGCCAGTAGTCGAGCGAAGGTGTTGTTTAAGAAGAGTGGCATTCATATTTCGAAGTCTCAGAGCCATTAGTGTTAAATATCGATCTTCATTGGGCATTGTTGCATATCTACGACCTTGCCCTGGTCTTCAGTCTGCATTTCCAACCTCCAAAAAAGTGTTCCAGATCCTGGAAATCACAATTTGTGAAACTTCTGTGGCTTCTGCTACTTTGGTTTGTGCCCCCCCGTCCCCTCGGACCGACTAACAATTCTCCAAGCTTCCGAATCGGTTAAATGACTTCACTGAGACATCACACACATCGAAATAACGCAGTTACTGAATGCAGATGATTGTTTTCTGATTTGTCTTTCATTAAGTTGAATGCCAAATTTCATTCGTTGCCGCTAAAGCACCGTTTTTGACGTCAAACTCAAAATTTGTATATTCCTGTCTTTGAAAAAGAAAAAAAATTGCATTTGTGACTCTCTTATTCTATTTCCTGCAAAAAAGAAAAAATAATCCCTTATACCGTTATTTTATGTAAGACTTACAATATCTTTTAATTGTTTTGAGCAGTGTATAATAGAATAAAGACTATCAATATTATTGAATAACCGTTAAAGCATAAATTCGATTTATAAACAAATGCTTATACAGTTCTTAATCAAAAGCATAAAATATGTTTAATATCAAGAAAAACACATGATACAGTACTACAAACAACATCCGGAACTCGACAATACACAAATTTAGTGATAAAAAAATTAAATTTAATTGTTTAGTATAAAATTAATGTGACAATGTCTTACAACTTATATAACGAATTCTTTAAAATATGAGAGAAATCGATGATGTTGTTAGTTACTATGAGCTTTTGGCTCATAGTAACTAACAACCTGAGCATATTTCATAATGTATGTGGAAGCTACATCCCGTCATTTATGAAATAGAATTGCACCAAATGTATTTTGTAAAAGGCTTATTAAAATATACTGTACTTATTTTATTTTGGTGTACATCACACAACAAGTGGCGGTTTAATATTGTTCTCTTCACGAAAAAAAAAAAAAAAAAAAAAAAAAAAAGAATAGATCAACACCCATTGAACAAAAATTAAAAACCTAGATACTTAGAGTTGATTTAAGTTTAGTAAAATCCGTATAGTTGTGTGGCTGTGTATCTTTTTATGATCACATTAGCTATATATCGGCATTTATGGAACATAAGTGCTTCAAATTTAATATGTAAGACGTTTATTGGGACGAGTTCATTTAGATTTATTTTAGATTATCTTAAAGGGACACTATGAAGGAACAGAATACATAAAGATACAGGAATATATAAATTTTATATAACTAACGCGATCAATATTTCAGCCAAAATGTAATACGGGTCATATAAAACTTTTTTGTGATTCCGGTTTTTTATTTATTTATTTATTTTTTTAAATATAAAGAATTATAATAAAATATTACAAGTAATCATTTAAAAAAGATATAGAGAAAAAGAACTTTCCAATTAATTTGTACTTTCATTAATTAAAATTGACTTACCAAATAATCCAGCTTAAATTCATTCTCTGCCCTACTAAGTCTTCTCATCTCCCAGGATAATTCAAAAGCTGTTAGTATGGGATCTATGGACGAGAGACATATCAAAGAGGGTGATGAAAGTGCCCTGTAAGCATTAATTCTTGACCTTGAATGATACAGGCAATCATCTTCGATTGTTTGGACACAATCTCTACATCGACAGCGTACATCATGAGGCATTGGAAGCGAGGCACCCTTATCTAACAAAATTTTTAGAATTTCATAGTTGTCTTTATGAGCCGCAAGGATTAAAGGAGTGATTTCTGGAGTAAATGTCGATGTATCTTTGTCCACTTTTTCCCAGCTCTGAGAAAAAGAGAGGAAAGAAGAAACATTTCTTATTTAAATGAGAACGTTATACATATATTTACGTAATTCATGGTCTTTTCAATGAAATACAAAATATTTAAATCGGCAGAAAAAAAAAAAAAAGTTTATTTCTGATTTGAAAAAAATCTGTATGTTTAAATAGGTGGTTATTATTTTTAAATAGCCATTGCTTTTATAATTTATACTTCATTTTAGCTCTGCTAGATATGTTATTAAAATCTAGTTTTTTAAATAAGATTTATTAAAAAGAAAAAAAAAAAAAGAAAAAAAGAATTATTAATTGAGCTGTTTTTTAACATTTAAACTCAAAATTATTTTGTCCTTTTTAGGCTAACAATATACTGGAATCAAATTGACATTTATGAATGAAAAACATTATTATAATTCAGTATATTTTTAAACAATTACAAAAGTCTTGCTTGTTAGGTAAACACTTTGATATATTTTATGAATAATTGCATGAATAATATTATTTCGTAATCTGTACTTATATTTACATTAAAACGGGAGCTATTTCTTAATATTTTAGACAATGCTTGTACTTTAAAACTTTTTTTAAGGCCAATAAATTACAAGAATTAAACTGACATTCATAAATGAAAAACTTTATTATTATCGTTATTGCAATAAATAAATATGTTATTATTATTGAAATAAACTAGATTTTATTGCCCAGTTTAATAACAAAGGTTTTTGTCTATCCGTTTGTTTTGTGGTTTTCCCTGTCCTAAACTTCTTTAAAATAATTCAATCGCTCCAAAATTCTAATATATTTTGGGGCATTTAGTACTATTATGTAATATTTTAATAATTTATTGTGTGTGTGAATAGCATATGTACTAACTCCTTTTAATCACAGACATTACGATGAAATTTTGCGATATTATATAATGAATGAATAAGTTTTTAATTGCTTTTGCCAAAATAAAGAATTGTATCAATGTAATTTTTTTTCAGCATCAGTGTTACGGTAGTTATAAATATTTATTAAAAAAAATAATAATAATAAAAAAATTAGAAGTTAATTTACAATTTAATAGAAATGACAACAATTTCATAGAAAAATTCGTCTAATAAATCAGATGCATCCATGTATCTTGTGATTTAAAAGAAAAAAAAAATGATGTTCTTATATATTTTTGAAATCTTAAAATCTCTGTAAAATCACAAGAAACTTTTTTTAAACCCCTTAACGCGCGGTGTCCTCGCTGCAAGGACGCAAAATTTTAAATCCAGCTGCAAAAATTCATCCCGGAAATTTTTTAGCAAAAATTTACGTTTATAACATATCAGAAAAGGCCGGTTTTTTAAACCTTAAAATTAAAATTTTCTTTTAGTTTAATTTAGTTCATGAATTCCGGTGGCAGTATAATTTAAATGATCCGAATTGTCTTGCGCCGCAAAGGGTTAAATATCACTGTCAGTAAAGTTTAGTAATATGAATTCCTTACTCAGTTTTTACATTTAGTTAACTTCTTTCCTATTATAACGTATGAGTATGAATTAATTTTCAGTCTTTCGGAAATTTTTTTAATATTCTAATGTTTACTTACGGGTCTTCTCTCTTTATGAATGAGCTCTTCATGTTCAAGAAGTAAATCAACTGCTTCAACATATTCTGCGTTAATAGCATGCAGCAATGCATCTCGACTTTCAACACCTTTATCCAGTAAAAGCTGCAGCATATTCAAATTTTCGTTGTCTATTGCCATACGAATAGCTGAACGACCAACTGGATCTTTACAGTTTATATCCAGATTAACAGAATTTTGTTTATTCATGACGTCAAGCAATCTGAAAGTAAAAGTTGACGTTTTAAAAAACAACTAAACATATTTTGATTCACAATGTTACAATATATAAATTTAACTTGCCAAAAAAATTTTTCATAATGTACTTTTTATATATTTACCAGTCAAACAGATTATAACTATTGCTTTTTATAAATATCTAGGTGTATATTTTCTGCGTTATGAAATATCGTGTTTCAGAAAAAGTGTTAAAATAATAAAAGGAAAATATTAAATATTTCTAAAATATTAAGATTAACTGCCATTCAGTTATCACTGTAAAAAATTTTGTTAAAAACCTGAAAATTTTTGTTTTCTAAAGCTGCAGAAATTTACTCTAGAATTTCATTCTAGTCTGCCGAAAGCCCCTGCCCCCTCTGTTTTTTTTTTTTTTGTCTAGATAAAATCTGTAAATATTGATACAGATTTTATCTGGCGGGTACATATCTGTAGCCTTGAGGAAAAGGACACAATGTCACCAAAATGTAATTTTTCAAGAGAGCAACTTTTCTATTTTTTTCAATTTTAAATGCATGTTTAAACACATTTGTTTGCAACTAGTAGCAATCGCTTAATGATACGCTAACATATTATGAATGACATAATGTACTAATGTAATAAAGCAAAAAATGCGCATCAAGGACATCTTTTCACAAAAAATGGACATGATGTCCTTTACCTTCGGGGTACACATACTTTTTCTATTATACATATGGAAAACTTGGTATCAAAGCAGGGTTGGGTTGAGAAGTGCTAAATGACGTTTAAGCGCGTGGTTTCATGGTTGTGAGGTTGCATTGTCGCCTGCTATGCGGTGGTTCTAGTTCGTTGTGATTATTATTATTATTATCATTGTTAGTATTATACATTGTGTCCTCAGGAAAAAATATGTTGTGTGCGAATATTTTCTGTATTGTTCTGTTACGGAACATCTTTGTCATTGTAGTTTTTTTCATGGTATACGGATATTTTCGGTCAAATTAGCTGCCAGAAATTTTCTGCAATATAGCCGTTTTTTTTTTTTTTTTTTTTTTTTTCTACAGTGTAGATCTTTTTCAGTTTTTAAAGTTGAAATAAATGAAATGCTAAAATAATAATAAGAAGAAAATTGGGTTTCCTTTGTCTCTTTAGTAAGGTATATGAATAATTTTCTCAATATTTAGAAAATAATTACAGTACGTTTTAATAAAAATAAATTAAGGGGCTTCTACAGCTATCAAAGATTTTTGAATTGAAAAAAAAAGTATATATATATATATATATATATATATATATGCTTAGTATCAGATGAATATTATTTAATCATCTGGATATATTGTTCATTAATGTATAACGCTGTTATTTCAATGGTTTTATTTACAGCTCTTAAAAGGAATAAAAATATTTTATAGATCTGAGGAAGAAAAATGAACTCATTTGAAGTGCATTGTGCCTAAAATTTTTATGGTGTTTTAAATAACTGTTTCATTTTTCTGACTATTATATTCTGTATAGAAGCTGTTGAAACTTTTATTGAAAACATACATCGTTAATTGGTCATTCTCATAATTTACATAAAACATGATGCCGTCGGGTAATTCTTAGCTTTGACAGAAACATCATTAACTGTATATATTAGGCTAAAACAAAAATTCTGAAAGTTTCTGATATTTTTTTAATTTTTATAATTTAGTTTAAAATTTAAACCAACAGTAGGACTATCTTTTTAGTTTCTCAAGCATAAAAATATGTTTTCTATATTTACCTTGAAACTGCAACAACATCTCCATGTTCAACGGAAAGAAGGTATTGCTTTTCTATCGGTTCCAGCTTCTTTAGGGACGGATGTTGATTGTTCATCGTAAAAGAGTCCCTTTTGTCCTTTTCTATTTTATCCATATTTATTACTTTTTATATCTAAATAAAAATACATAAAAAAATGAGCATTTATTTATCAATCATTGTGATATTATCTGATTAAAAAAAAAAAAAAAAAAAAAAAATCAGTTTTTAAGGAAACTTTTTATGTTAGTTATGCATTCGAAATTAAATTTTCAAACTTTTTCACAAGACATTTTCGTGTAGAAAGGAAATTACTTATTCAAATTTTATAAATCTTCACGATAACTTGGAAATGGTTATAAGAGACATTATACTAGATGTGATTATATTGCATGATTAGTGAAACGTGAGCATTTATAGAAAATAATGTCTAACCGGTTTGCGCAAAGAACAATACTTATATATAAAAAAAAAAAAAATGTCGTTTTTTTTAAATCTCTCATTATTCAACATATTTTAGGAAAAAGAATAGAAATATACTGATGTTCAAAATTAAAGCAACAACCTGTTTCCTCGTTTTCTACTTTTGCGCCTAACTTTTAAACAAATAAACATATGAACATAAAATTTGAATGGTATGCTTGCTATCACATGATTAATCGAATTTTACATAACTTTAGCATAAGAAAAAGATTTGAGAAAAATTAAATAATTTTTAAACTAATAATTATTCAGTTTTTCTCAAAAGTAAGCATTGGTAAAAAGGAACATTTTCAGCAATTTTCAACAAGAATGAAAGATCATGCGGTACGCATTGATTATTAACACTTTCCGACTGTACGTATTAGTTGAATCGTATAACTTTCTATGTTCATCGCCCATGTTATCACACAACGGAGAGACAGAAGGTCTGAAAGGTACACAGAGAGACTAATTAAATTCATAATCATTCTTAAACATTGTTGGAAAGTGTTAAAAAAGCTTTACGCAAGAGAAAATGCAGCCCTTAGGTTCTAATTGCAAATCTTTATAAATCTGAATATTTTAGTGTAGCCCTGTAAATCTGAAGGTTAACTATATCACTTTGTATACGAAACATTATTTTAATATATTAACAATAAATCTCTATTTATTTATGATTTTTACAGTGGAAAGTTATTTAAATGTGATTTATAAAAATGTCTGTCCTAAAAATGCATTAGCATTTTTTTTTTTTTTTTTTTTTTTTTTTTTTTGAGTGGCCCTGTACTCATATTAGTTGTACAGAACTTATTAATGCTATTTTAAACAGGGAATATTCTATAGTGAACTTGAATAACATAAGTCATGTTTTAAAAATTCTGAAAACATTTATGGTCGTTGGTGGCGGGCAGACGGACAGATAAACAGATGGACATTTGGATAGACAGATACGCAAATTGAAATCATATTCACATGTGAATATTGTTAGAATGCTTTAAAAACACTTAATTTGAACGGAAATGGAATTCCAGCAAATTTCCAATAAAAACCCTCAATATAACTGAATATTTTTATGTTGCCCTGTAAATCTAATGCTAATCATACTGCATTCTATAGAAAGCATTCTTTTGTGCACATGAATAACATATTTTAATTTCATTAAGATATGTGTAAAGTTATTAAAATTTGGTTTATAAAAATACCTCTCATAGAACGCAATGCTTTGGAATACTTTCGGGTGCCCCTGTACACAAAATAATAGAGATATTCACTCCATTTTGAACAGGGAGCATCCGATAGTAAACTTGAATAAGTTATTTAAATTTCAAGAAATTCCATGAATATTTACGGGAGTTAGAGCGCGGACAGGCAGACAGACAAACCGAAGTCATTAACAATTTTCAACCTTTTGGAAAGTGTTAAAAAGAAAATTTAATGAAAAACGGTCGTAAGGATGCATTACAGGTAGGTGAAAGGTGCACATGCATCCATGTGTTAGATTAAAACCGTATTTTTCTTCGTGTATTCACTTTCTTGTTTCTTCTTTTATTCGTATGTGAATAACTTTTTTAAAAATATACAACATACATACATGAAAATTTGATAAAATATTTATTTATATAAATAAAATTATTTATTGACATTTTTATTATTCTGGTGATGCTCATAGTTTATAAATTAGTAATTATATTTCCTCAAAAAGTCCGCTATAAAAAGAGAAAAATGGTGAATACAAGAGAGAAAAATCGAGATTTAGTTTTACGTTTGAAGACGTGCGTCATCACCTATCAGTAATGTATCCTTAACACCACTTTTCATTAAATATTCTTTTCTAAAATTTCTGAAGTTTTTCATGTTTTCCAAAGCTTACTTTTGAGAAAAAATGAATAATTATTAGTTTAAAAATTATTTCTTAGCATACCTGTAAGTTTATTTATGAAAATAAAGAAAGTTATGAAAGTATGAAGTTAAAAACTGTTATCATCCGCTCATGCGCTTATTTAAAGTTATTTTTTTCAAATGCTCATACCTCTCGCTAGTTATTCAGTCTATTCATTTCAATATTTAATATGTGTTTCATCTTAAACATTAACAAATTACATACAAATTTCGTTAAACAAATTTATTTAAAACTCTTCCTTTTTATACTTTTTTTTATTTCGAAAGAAATTTCATAAATTCTGGCAATAATTCATATATCCTTAAATTTTGTGAAATTCTTACAAAACATGTATACAAATATCAAACATTGTGAATAAAATCATATGTAAATAAAATAAAGATCACCTGAACTATTTCTTGAAATATACTTATCCCAATTTTCTTAAATTTGTCATTTATTATGTCAATGTCTTTTTGACTCAAGGCTTAAAATAAAATAATTTCAAATAAATATTTTCCATTTTCAAATTAAAATGCATACTTTCCTTTTAAATTTCAAATAAATATCTTTTTTTCTTTCACAAAACTGCTAGACAACTTGAAAATGATGATGAGAGACAAAAGCTGATGGTATTGAACAATTAATAATATGTGAACATTTATCGAATATAATTTTTAATCGAATATAATGTTCAAAATTGTCATTTAAACAATTATGCAGCAAATTTTTATGTTAAATGCTTAATGTATGTAATAAAAGACTTTTATTGTTATTTACTGTATTTTAACACAGAATTCGATAGCATGTAGTTAATGATTATTTTATGAAACTATTTTTAATAGATTTCATAGAGTATGCAAACAAATCACTATAAATCAATTAAAATGTTTTCATATATTTGTAGGAATTTATTTTTAAAAGGATATGTATTAATTTAATTTGCAAGCTTAATTAAGTACTTCCGGTTTATTTTAAATAAACATTCTGATTTAAGATATTTGACTGCAATTATTTCAATAAATCAATACCTATTCAGTATTTTGTTCAGAACTGAGGGAAAACACTAAATATAAAACTGCACCCTGAAAACATTTTGCAAAGTAAATAAATATATACTCATTCAGATTGATTTTTGACTTTTCATATAAACGGAAGTGCCTCGAAATATATGAATAAAATCTACATCTGTTAAGATGTAACTGAATATTATAATATTGACTGCTTTTTAAATTCAAAACTTTTTACTGCCTTAGAAATAATCTTGACAAGTTGTTTATTATTACTAATATGGTGATAATTGTGAAAATTTCTCTGTATTTCATATCTTATAATGAAAGTTGAGGCTTAAAATTTTGTTAATAAAACAAATTCATTATTCTCTATAAACCAATAACTATAAAATTAATTAATACTTTTGAATAATGCTGTTTTACACTATATTAAATTGAAATAAGCTATGCAATCGTAAACGAATAAAAAAAGTTCCTCTTCGGGTAAAATGACGAGTTTAGCTGGTCATTGTTTTTTCATGCCATACCGAATACTGACGAGTTCATACCGTCTATGTATGATACACAAACTATGTAAATATCACGAATATTTATCATATATTATTTTGAAATAAATATTAAATGATTATTTTATGCATGAATATTCATGATTAAATCATGCTGAAAGGGGTTAAGTTTAAATGTTAAATTATTATAACAACTAAAATTCTAACTGTTCAAGAGATAAATCAACCAAAAATGATAAATAATTTTTTTCACTTAATTAATTGAAATAAAGTGTATAAAATTAAATATTAAACCAAAAATAATATTCTAAATGCATTTTCTATATAGGTAATATTAAATAGATATTTTGAGATTCCTGAAACTTTTCTTTCCATATCAAAGAAGTTTTCTCATACTTGCCTTATAGATGGTCAAAGAAAATTTTCTTTTAAGTCTTCATGTTAACCAGTGTATGTACAACAGATGAATCTTTAGCAATATGTATGACTTTAAAGACTAAAAAATCGAGTCTTTAGTTTGAAGTTTATAGGTGAATCACCCAATATGAAGGCTAGGTATAATCCGATAAAATAGGCCTGGTTTGGACTGGGCATTGTAGAGCTTCTGATTCCCAATATTACTTATGCCGCAAAATCCTATAAAGGCATTTAAAGGAAGAAGAATAGAGAGAACAAAGAAAAAAAAATGCATATCACACACAAAGAAGGAAATTTTGTCTTTATAGATTGTGTACTGTTTAAAAATCAGAACTTAAATAATACGCTGCTATAAACATATATTTTTTGAAACAAGTAAAGTATTCATACACATTCATATGCTTATACAAACATGCGTACATCAGCGTGAGTCTATCTATTTACCTAACATTTATTAGTCGATCTATGAATAGATAGGTCGAGTGGCATGCTTATCTATAATATACATGAAATTATAGAATATATATTTATTCAGTAATTGGGTCATTAATAGTAGTGACTCACCAAGTAATGTTTTTTTTTCAACTGGACGTCACCAAATTAATTCCCATTACGATTCCAGGAAAGAGCTAAAAATGTACAGTTGGTAACAAAAGTATCCTAACACTAGCAAAAATTCCTATATAAAAAAAAGTAGAATTAATACTGTTTTGTTAAATAAATCCTTTTCCAGTCATGTTCTTAGTCAGTCTAAGAACATGATTCGACAAGGATTTATTTAACAAAACAATATTAACTCTACTTTTTTTATATAGAAATTTTTGCTAGTGTTCGGATACTTTTGTTACCGACTGTAGCACATGAATGTTTTTTGAAACAGATGTGCACTCAAAAACATATATATATATATACATATGAGGTAAAGTTAGGGGAGCTTGCGCACAATTCAATAGAACAATATGAAAAATTCAAATATTAATTTTTTGCTAAACTATTAGTGCATAATTTTGTATTGAACCTTCTTTTATGCATTTCTATTACTATTTTGTTGCTATGCAATAATTTAAAATAACAGTTGCAATAAAACCAAGAGAGCTGTTTTGCGCAATCTCTACTTATAGGGTAAGAGTGGTTGAACTTAATTATAACTGCAATTACATTTTTAATAATAATAGTTGCCCTTAAATGACATTGTTGTAAGGTTTTTGTAAACAAATATTTTTGTATTAGGAGTGGATATTTCATTTCAATAATTAAAAAATCAGAAAAATAAAAGAAATTTAAAAAGAATTACAAAAATTTATTTAAAAAAAATTAAAGAATCAGAAAAAAAAAAAAAAAAAAGATAAGATTACAAAAAGCATTAAGTTACTAGATAACACGTTTAACTTAAAATTAGTACCCTAATTTCTGGTAGATACCCCGCAGGTTATATAATCCAGTTTTGCACCAGAAATTTCAATTCATAAATAAATTTATATTTGTACGAGCTCTTCCATCGAAAAAGTATAGATTTCTCTATTAAATAAAATTTCTGGTGGAGAAATGACGCATCTTACCTGAGGGTTATCTACCAGAAATTACGGTAAATTTACTTTTCAACTTCAATGGTTTTTTGTTTGCTAACAGAATCTTTCGTTGTCCACAGTCGTTGCACTTACGGCTGTATTCACCAATAACTTCAACTCCCGGTTGAACACGAAAACTTGAAAAGCGCATAGAGTCAGAGTTCAACTTTTCAGAAAAGTTGGATGCGTTGCTTATGCCATCTAGCGTCACAGTTACTTTCCGCATTTTTAGTGGAAAATAACCAATCAAAGATTATATGAAATCTTCGTCGCTAGATGGCAGAAGCAGCCAATCAATTATTTTAGAAAGCTGCACCCTGCCTTTAGACGCTTTTCAAGTTTTTGCGTTGAACCGGGAGTTGAAGTTAATGGTGAAAACGTGAAATAATCGTGAAAACTGTAAATGAAGCAGTTATCGTACAACTACCTGCCATAAGTTAACCCGTTCGAGACGGATTGCACATCTTGTGTGCAATGCAGTTTCCAGTCAAAAAGACGGATAGCACACCATGTGTGCAATGATACATGGCTAGTCCCACCCACTTTTAAGCACAGAATCTTTCCAACGTTTATTATTTAAAAAAGATTTTTCTCAAAATCTTCCGCGCAAAAACGTTTAAAACACAAAACCTAAATTTCATTTGGTTTAAAATCTTCTCGTTTCAACTTTAAAATCTTTTACGTTTATTTATTTTGTTTTATTTTATTGAAATTTAGATGATTACTATCCTTAAAAAGAAGTTTGAGTAGGCTGATAATTTTTGTTTGCATTCAGTTTTATCGCTTCTGTTTAAGAAGCTGACAGTTGCACAAAACTTGAGCATCATACTTAAAAATATTCCAGAACTAAACAGATATACAATATATACAATAACAGTATATACAATAACTTTAATATACTTTGCGATAAATTTTCCATAGGCTAGCTAACATTGTCACTCGAGAGGTAAATCCCACCAGAGATGTGGCTTTTGTCGATCGTTGACACTGCTGAATAATATTGAATTCCTGGATACAGTCTCCAAAAAGATGCGACCTTTCGAATGGGCTACACTAGTCCAGTCACTTGTCAAATTTGTCTTCTGGTACAGTTTGAAACATTTAATAAACTCATCCTGATCGTTTTGTCATTAACAATAAGCTGCGAAATATCTACTAGTATAGAATTTTATAAAATCAATACGAAATCTCTCCTAAATAGCAAAAGCCCAAACTCTCCCATTTTAGTAGGAGAGATTGCGTAGTCTTTCATTCAATAATTATTTGGTTTCAGAGAGAATCATGGTGCTCGTATCGTCAGTCTAGGTTAGTAGCTTATGAGAAATTCTTTAATTTAAGAACATTTTGTACTACTACCATTCTATAGAAATTCCTAGGAAGGGTTATGAAAATTCAAGCATTTATTTTTGAAGACGAGACAAAATAACTACGTATTATTTTAGACTCTTGAAGCAATCAAAATGCACATTCAAGTCTGCACTCCACCTAAAGTTTCAATTCGCCCACTCTACTCTTTCCCGCTGATCCGCTATGTGCGCAACCTCTTCTACTGCGCGATCTCTCCTAGCTCTACCTTATAAACTCATTGTCAGAATGAAACGAAATTTTACATACGTAAGTGCAACGTTAATATAAGTAAATGATTACAAAATCAAAGCGAAATGATCATTTATTACAGGAAAAATTACGAAAGAATGGAGGCCTTAGTACCCTGTTGGGCCACCTCTAGCGTGAATACACGATGCGATACGGGCGGGCATTGAGGCATACAAGTCCCATATGATGTCCTGCGGCATCGCGTTCCACATTAGTTGTAAACGCGCCTCTAATTCGTCCAAACTCGTAGGCTGCCCAACTCGCCGTCCCAAGTAATCCCGGATATGCTTAATTGGTGAGAAATCTGCGGATCGAGCAGACCAAAGAAGGGTGGTATTGTGGCGGAGACAGTCCTGTGACACCCTTGCTGTGTGTGGCTGAGTATTGACTTGTTGAAAAATGGCTCCTGGGAACCCTGCCATGAGTGCCAACACCTATGGCGGAAGGAGACACGAACGGTCGTTGGGCTGTCATGGTGCCGTGGATGAATAATAGGGATGACTGTTTGTCGTATATCCCATACCATCACGCCAGCTGTGGGTGCGGTGTACAGCTGTAAAGAAAAGGCAGGATTGAGGTGCTCACCACGGTGCCTCCATACACGTACATGGTTGTCATCATTGCTCAAATTGAATCTGGATTCGTCACTGAAGACGACCTCGTTCCATTCGGTTGCAATCCAACCCCGTCGAGCGCGACACCACTCCAAAAGAAGGAGAGAGGGGGTGGGTATTATTCGCAATACACGTAATGGGCACTGTTGTAGCAAATTTCCTTCAGTCAGGTAAATTACGGTGGTACGTACAGACACAGGGACAAGTCGTGTAGGTGCTGCATATGTCCAGATGGCGGATAACGAGACATTTGGCGCTATGCGTATGTTTCGCATGATGCGACGTTTTTTTCGATTATTGGTCTCTCGACCACTTTCTGAGCCTGGTCGCCGTGTAAGCGACTTCTCTCTTGTCCACTGGTCCCAACACCTCTTCACAGTACTATAAAAACGACCTAGGTGACTGGCTACTCGCCGAGTTGATCACTCGGATTCCGTCATACCGATTAGTCTTCCCTTTTCGGACTCTGACAGCTGCTGGCATTGTCTTCGATGGCGGCGTAACGGCATCTCTATTTAAAAAGCGTCCCTCTGCAACAGATTATGTACACCAAACGAACTCTGCTTACCTGTTTTATACTCCAAGAAGAACGAAGTTCAACGCCCTCTGGTGGCATTACGCAATGCGCAATCACGCTGTATTTCTAATCATTTGCATATCTGCCTGGCACGTACCTTCATGCCAAGTTTCGTTACGGTCCAACAATTACTTCTTGATGCGCAAATTTTTATGGCAATGAATGTATATTATATTCTAAAACACACCACAATGGGCAGGTAAATAAATTACCAATTCTTCGTGCGGCGAATTTCATGCATGTTATAAATAAACGCGTGATTAAATTTTTAAGAGGCACATTAAAAAAAAAAAAAAAGAAATGCAACCTTACAGCATAAATTGCTGTAAATTTGCTAAAAGAAACATACACATTAAACAAAATAGTCATGTTTGACCAACCGGAAATTAAGCCGCGTAGGAGGCAAGAACGTTACTAATATACCACCGATCTACGTGTTATGCAGTTACTTCGTAATTCTCTTGATAAAGTAACCTCATTCAAGAATACTTATAAATTACTAAGGCTGTTATTCACCAATAACTTCAACTCCCGGTTGAACATGAAAATTTGAAAAGCGTATAAAGGCGGGGTGCAAATTTTCAGCAAATTTTGCCGTGTTGTTTCTGCCATCTAGCGGTATAGTTATTTTTAGATTTTTTAGGAGAAAATAACCAATCAAAGATTATATGAAATCCTAGACGCTAGATGGCAGAAACAGCGTGCCAAGTTTTGCTGGAAAGCTGTACCCTGCCTTTAGACGCTCTTCAAGTTTTTGCGTTTAACCGGGAGTTGAAGTTAATGGTGAATACGGCCATAAGTAATAGCATAACATATAGATCGGTGGTCTATTTGTAACTTTCTCTCCACCTACGCGGATTTTTATATTTTATCTAAATTTTCATATTTTATAATATTGATATAGAGGATCACAATTAGTTGTACAAGAAATGACTGTGCATAATCAAAACAGTTCAGCCTACCTCGACATGCGTAAAGCACCATCACTAACTGAAACCAGAACGACCTTTAACGGAATCGCCAGTGGGATTTCGCCAATGATCAAGTTAGAGAATTATTTTAAACTTATAATTTTTGTACAAGAAGTTATATATTGAAAATTATATATAAACGTAACTGTTATAAATATTTTTTTATTTAAAATTTAATACGTTTAATTTTTTCGCCTTCAAATGAATGAATTAAATAAATAAAAAATAAATAGTTTAATAGCCGTTCCTTAAATTAAAAAAAAAAAAAAAAAAAAAAAAAGATTTTTGTCTTTAAATGAATGAATGAATTAAATTTAAAAAAAAAAGTAGTTTTATAGCTGTTGATAAGATAGCTGCAAGAATAAATTTGCGAAAATGAAACAAACATATAAACGAATAAAATTGAAAATGAAAATTAATTAAAAAAAAAAAAATATTTGAAAAAAAAAAAAAAATCTTGATGAGATGCATATCTACAGGGTCCGAGCTACCCCTCTGTCAAGTTTTGTAAGTCGGTGATCAGTAGTCTGAGCTGCAGAGTGCAGACAAACACACAGATACACAGACACGTCTCTTTATTTATATAGATGTTAAAGAATTTACTTCGAGTCTTGAATCCATAGAAAATTCACATGAAACACTCAGAGAGACACACACAAACAATTTTCGTTTATTGAGTTCGATATGCATTGATACGCATATAGTCATTGAATCTTCAAGCAGAGTTATTTTATAGGAATTTTAAAATCTTAAACAAGTGAGAGAGAGTAGTCGTCATGCCTGATCTAGCAGTGCCAAATTAAGAAAATAAATCTTTAAGGCTATTCATCTGGCCTGGTCTGGCTAAGCTAAATTAATAAAAACGAAACTTTCAAGGCTGATCTGGTTTACAATCAAGAAGGACTAAAAATGTCTCAAACAAACCAAGTCAAAATGTTTATGAAAGGGCGAATTGTAGAAATGTTGAAATAGTGCTAAAAAACAATGAACCAATTTGACACCATAATGCTCGAATTCTTTATGTGAATCTTTATTCATATAATTTCCAGACTGTGAAAAATATCCAAGTCTTTGTAGAAATTACACAAAAATCAGTACCACGATATCTAGGAGAAACCATTGCTTACCAAGAATGATATCTGACGTTCTGAGCAATATCAAACTCTTTGGTCTGGCAATTAGGTTTGGCCATGACATCTGCCACATGAATCAATAGTTTGAGAGAAACTGTTTTTAGGAGATTCTAATAAGTAATCAGTCTTTATGGCAGACGACCAATTGTTTGCATTTCTCTTTGACTGTTCGGAAACTTATGCGTCTACAGAGAAATTTGTAACATAGGCAGTGGAGAAGGAGAAAACAGGGAAATACCATTTTCAAGGACGAGTCTATCAGCGAGTAAATTTAGCCAGCAAAAATATTCTCGTCATACCATGCATTAGAAAGAACGTGGGACGCATTTTCATTTTCTCGGCAAGGTATAGTTTTTTACCAGAGAAAGTGATAATTTAAGGATGTGCCATGATGGAAGACCGTACGTTTTTGTCAGATCTCAACATATTTGGCAAGCAGATGGTTACCGCTCTAAGATACAGTAAAAACTCTCTTCAACAGTAAAAACTCTCATGGTTAGATTTGTCGTATTTGAATAACAATATAACCGAACAGTTAATTTTTGAATATATTTGCATAAATACAATAATAAATAACATTATTATAAATACCAATATTTATAATAAATGCATTTGAAAAGTTAAACTAGGAATTAAACTAGGAATAAAACGACGTGAGAAAATGTATATACAGGTTTCAGCAAAAGTCACGCGTACTTTAGGAGCTCGTCAAAATTCCTTAAAACTGTAAAACACATGTTCAATCAATTTGAGGGATATTTCGTTTAATTGAAAATCTTGGGTCTGAGGAGCATAGGGTGCAGCTAGCGGGGCAAACTTTAAAATTTCAAATAGAGAGGGGAGTATATTTTTTTTTTTTTTTTTTTTTTTTTTAACTCTATGGAAAGTGCCTTTCAAGACAAATATTTTATCAAAAAAGTTTTGTGCTAGTATGCTTTTTCAGGTAATTATGACGGATTAAAATTTTCGTTTAAATTCTCATTTCCCACTGTATCTCCAGAATACTTTAATTATTCTGAAAATCATACTTTAAACATTTTGAATAAGTGTTTAATTAATATGAGTGGGGCTTTGTTTAGCTTTAAAAAATGGAGCTTCGAGAGAAAGGGGCATCTAGGGGTGCAACTTTGAAACGTCAAAGGATTTCATTGTTAGGTCGTTGGAAACGTCTTCTCAAAGCAAAATTCTTAAAAAATATATTTTTTCTTAGGATTCTTTTAAAGGAGAATATATCTTATAAAGCAATTCACAAAAAATCCCACTCTCTGTCCTGTACTTCGGAAACATGGCGGAATTTCTTAAAACTATAAAAAATATATCCAATATATTGTTACAAAATTGTAAATAATGTGTTTATTTTTATATAAATTCTTTTAAAGAGGCTTAGTAAGTTGATAAAGTGCTAATTTTGTGCATTTCTAGTCGTCTTAGCGTTGAAATAGCCTTATTTTCCCTTAAAAACGCATTAAAAAGGCTCAATAAGGCAAGTAATGGATTTGGCGCCAAATTTGGCGACTTTTTCCCACCTTGGCGATTTTTTTTGGCGACCTTGGCGAGAAAATCCTTATATGGGATATACCAAATATGGAAGCTCTAATCCCATTGGCTGATGAGATATGGAGATTTCTGGAACGTTCCACACTTTTCTACAGAGGTATATAAGGGTGCCTTCTCGCCAAGGCGAGTCAGTTCAGTTCAGTTCTCCGCCAGCTTCGCTAATGCTTGCATTGTTCTGAGCCTCTTTGAAAGAGACTTGCTTTATGTGTTATTGCTATACAGTACTGTGGATTTGTACTGTGGATTTGCTATTGACAGCTGTTGTTTAAGCTGTGTTTACTGGTTGAATTGAAGCTGATACTTGGGTTATAGACCTGTATTTCTCTGGAACTTTCTGTGAATAAATTACTGAATTTTTGTAAGTTTTGCCTTTCATTCTCGGACAACTCACGAACCCCCAAGTACGCAACAATATATATCTAAGGAAGACCTCATTTGATTTTTTAAAAAGTGGGGCTGTGAGGATACAGGGGGTATGTACACAGTGCTGCCAGATTTGAGGGAAATTTTTATTCAATAGCCACCGTTAAATTTTACTTGTAACGGTTAACTAATCCCATCGAAAATTTCTTTAAAAGATGTTTCGAAACAATTAAGAAACCGTTTCAATTAAAATTTAGTGGTGACTGTTAAATAAAAATTTCCCTCAATCTGGCAGCACTGTATGTACAAAAAGTCAAACCTTGAAATTTCAAATGGAAGGGATATTGCTATCTCGTTTATAGATTTTCTCAGAGACGACTCAAATTAAATTTGCACTCTTTTTTTTTTTTTTTTTTTTAACAGTTTTGCAAAATTTCAAGGCGTTCCCTAGATGTGCGAGGAAGGTGGTAGTTTTAGAGAAAACATTTGTCATTCATACACCTTTTTTAAACTATCATAGGGCATTTTTAAATGATTGCCTTTAAAAGAACTTTCAAAGAGCTAACTAACTCCGACCATTTAAAATTTCCAGCTATCTCCTTTAGGTACACTCTGTACCCCACACACCAATTTTATAAATTCGAGCGAGGTCTCCCTTAAATTCATTGAATACATTTTTTTTTTAATAGTTTTCTGAAATTTCGATGTGATCTCGTAATGCAGGGAAGAGGATGGGAGTCTATTTTCAGTATATTTAATCAGAAAAAATTGTAAGACAAAACATATATATATATATAAATGTTTGTTTTCGGAAGACCTTTACAACGAGCTAACAAAGAACTTTCTTGTGTGCAGTTTCAAAGTTGCCTCTTTCCTGCATGCCCCCTATTTATTCCAACTTCATTTTTTAAATTCAAACGAAGTACTCCTCAAGTTGATTAAGGACTCTTTTCTTACAGTTTTCAAAATAGCTTTAATGCGCAATGACATAGTTTTATAGAGTGTTTTAACACAAATCTCAGAAATTTTAATGTGCCAAATATCACAAATAATTTTTTCTAGTTCTGGCAGAGTTATAGGCTGTAAATTTCGAATCCTCTCTCCTCTCTCCCGCCTTTTTATAGACGAAACATTTTCGAGCGGATCGCGATTAGGACTATTTCCATGTCTGGAAAAGAAGAAATTCTACTATATCCTTTGTGGTATTTAACTTAAAGTGAAAAAAGATATATAAAAAGTAACAAACCACTTTAAAAAACACGTAGATAAACTATTTAAAGTGGTTTGTTACTTTTTATATATTATATATACACGTGAAATGTTTTCTAATTTTAAACTTTTAATAGTTTTTAATCTTAATAAAAAAAGATATGTTTACTTACAGAATTATAGGTTCTCATGCGAATGTATAGGAAATTTTGACAATTTGAAGTAAATAAACTGACCACAGAAGCCGTGTAGTAAGGTGCAATATCATCTTGAAATGCTGTTTACGAAAATGTCCAAGATACCTCCAAAATAGTCGGCCAGGCACCACTTTTATGAAGTTTGTGTTTTATTTCGAGTTAATTGATCCCTTGAACATAAAAATTTGCACGACTGTTTGAAAAGTTATGCACCTCCGTACCATAATGTACGGAGAATGTGTCACTGTTTTAAAAGTGCGATTTTCATTAAGTCAGTCATATTTTTGTTGTCAGATCTGCTTGTTTTCTTTAGCTCGAAATAAGTTAAACTTGACTCATCGAAGAGAACCAGTTCAGCCCAATAATTAACTAATCATTTTTTAATTTTTTTAGCCATCTGAGGTCTTGCTTTCCTAATTCTCTTCACTAAGAATGGAATTTTTTCAAATTTTCTGTCATTTAAGCCTGCTTTGTTTAATAGTTGTTGTACTGTAGTTAAAGAAATTATGCTGCTAAACACTTTTTCGGAATCTCTTTTATGTTCTAAATGTAATACAAACCGATTTTATAAGCAATGACTTTTTAACTTTCGGTCATCTCGCTTGGATGAACAAAATGACCGCCTAAAACCAAATTTCCAGTCTAAACGGCCAAAAAATTTTATATCTTGCTAAAAACTCTTTTTTACCAATATTTCGTTAGCATTTCATTATTTTGCCACATCACGTATTAAAATATTTTTTGATTTTCATTCAAAAATTAATAGTTTTTGTGGCATCGTTAACTGCCTTATTCTTACCATTTTTTAAATAATTTCTAAAATTACAATCTTCCTGATAATTGCATTTTGTTTTTAACACTGGACTCAAAGCTAAAGTGTATGTGGAGGACAACATAATAAAATAAGTTCGATAATTTGCTTTTTAAGCGATAAAATTGACGGTTGTAGAAGGCGAAAAGGAAAATATGCAAGTGCGGCATTTTTTTGTCGCTTAATGTATATGTTCTTTTAGTTTATCGCTAGTTTTTGTCATCAACTTACTTTTTTATAAACAGCATAAGACTAAGATTATGACTCAACAAATGTTTGCTTAAGAAACAGTATTAAGTGCATATATTTTAATTTGGAATTATTGCTAGCGCCAGTGTTGGGCAAAATTCAATCATCTGGATGACTAACGATTAATGATTAAATTAATCGTTAATCAAAAATATTTTGACTAATGATTAATTTAATTGTTAATCAGAAATATTTTGACTAATGATTAAATTAATCGGTAATCATAATTAATTTGATTAACGAATAATTCAATCGTTAATCGCAAATCTTTTTAATAACGGATGAATTAATCATTAATCGTGGATGTTATGACTAACGATTAATTTAATCATTAATCATATTTTTAACGACTAACGAATTAATCAATCTTTAATCGTATTTTTATGACTAATGATTAAATCAATCATTAGTCAAAAGTGTTATGACTAACGATTAAATCAGTAAATAATTATAAATTTTATAAAAAAAGAATAAGAATTCACTTCAAAACATTTTCCAATATCGTTTAAATGAGTTTAGAACTTCCATTCACATTTCAGTCTATCTATATGATTGTCTATCTGTCCATCAGCTTTTCTTATCATAGTTTTAGAATGACTGGAAATTCATGTATGGATTATTTTCAGGTAGAGTTTTGCATCGGGTAGGGTGCTAGTCGAGAGTCGAGTTAACATTAATTTTCGACCCATGGATTAAAACGCGAGTCTAACCGTATTAGAGATTTTTTTTACCATGTTTTCATTAACTTCGATTCTTGTTTGTATGTTTGTTTGATATGTATGTTTTTTATGCAGTACAAATCTTGCAATCGATATTTAACTAACTTACCGACTAGCTAGACATTTGAAACTTCCAGAATAGCCCATAACACGGTGACAATACATTTTTTTAATACTTTTAGTCAACTACTTCTGGTCCCTACAGCCTTCGGCAGCGTTTCTATGATTCAAGAGAAAGTTTATTAAACTAACTTCCTGACTAGCTAGACATTTGAAACTTTCAGAATAGTTCAGAACATGGTGAAAATTCATTTTTTAAATATTTTTAACCAACTGCTCCGGGTTCCTGCTGCCTTCAGCAGCGTTACCAGTACAAAGCTTGAAACCGATTTTTCACTAACTTCCCGACTAGCTAGACAATTGAAACTTTCAGGATAGCTCAGAACACGGTGACAATACATTTTTTTAATACTTTTAGCCAAATGCTTCAGGTCCCTACTGCATTCGGCATCGTTTTTATGATTCAACAGAAATTTTATTTAACTAACTTCCCGACTAGCTAGACATTTCAAACTTTCAGAATAGTTCAGAACACGGTGAGAATGCATTTATTAAATATTTTTAACCAACTGTTTCGGGTTTCTGCTGCCTTCGGCAGCGTTACCAGTACAAAGCTTGCAATCGATTTTTCACTAACTTCCCGACTAGCTAGACATTTGAAACTTTCAGGATAGCTCAGAACACGGTGACAATACATTTTTTTTAATACTTTTAGTCAACTGTTTCAAGTCCCTACTGCCTTCGGCAGCATTAATATGATACAACAGAAAATTTATTTAACTAACTTCCGACTAGCTACACATTTGAAACCTTCAGAACAGCTCAGAACACGGTGACAATAGATTTTCTTAATACTTTTAGTTAACTGCTCCAGGTCCCTACTGCCTTTGGCAGCGTTTTTATGATTCAGCAGAAATTTTATTTAACTAACTTCCCGACTAGGTATACAGTTCAAACTTTCAGAATAGTTCAGAACGCGGTGATAATGCATTTATCAATTATTTTTAATCAACTGTTTCGGGTTCCTGCTGCCTTCGGCAGCGTTACCAGTACAAAGCTAAGCTTGCAATCGATTTTTCACTAACTTCCCGACGAGTTAGACATTTGAAACTTTCAGGATAGCTAAGAGCACGGTGACAATACATTTTTTAAATACTTTTAGTCAACTGTTTCAGGTCCCTACTGCCTTCGGCAGCGTTTATATGATGCAACAGAAAATTTATTTAACTAACTTCCGACTAGCTAGAAATTTGAAACTTTCAGAATAGTTATGAACTCGGTGAAAATGCATTTTTAAAAATTTTTTTAACAAACTGTTTCGGGTTCCTGCTGCCTTCGGCAGTGTTACCAGTACACATCTTGCAATCGATTTTTCACTAACTTCCCGAATAGCTAGGCATTTGAAACTTTCAGGATGGCTCAGAACACGGTGACAATACATTTTTTAATACTTTTAGTCAACTGTTTCAGGTCCCTACTGCCTTCGGCAGCGTTTATATGTTGCAACAGAAAGTTTATTTAACTAACTTCCCGACTAGCTAGACATTTGAAACTTTCAGAATAGTTCTGATCACGGTAAAAATGCATTTTTTAAATATTTTTAACCAACTGCTTCGGGACCCTGCTGCCTTCGGCAGCGTTACCAGTACAAAGCTTGCAATCAATTTTTAACTAACTTCTCGGCTAGAACTAACTTCCCGGCCATTGGAAACTTTTATAATAGCTCAAAACACGATAGCAATGAGTTTTTTTAATACTTTTAGCCAATTGTTCCGGGTTCCCGCTGCCTTCGGAAGCGTTTATATGATTCAACAGAAAATTTAAAGACATGGTATATAAAAAGTTCTTTTTATCTTGTGTAAAGAAAAAAAACTGATACATCAGATTTATACTTTTCTTCTTTAACATTGACTGTTAAAAAAAAACTTTTCAGAGCTCCGAGTATTGCGCAATACTATTTGTGAATTCTCCCCCTCCCATCGAACTATGTCACGTGACTCTTTCAAAAAAGAGAACTGTGATTAACTTTTGTTTTTGTTAGAAGTGTGGTATTGCGGTGTGCAAATATGTAGCAGTGGCTCTCTAGCCGATTAACCAAAAATGTTACAATTAATCAGTTTCATTTCTTTTGTAAATAGTTATTTCTTTTGTGTGCTGTGTATCATCGTAATGTGTCCGTGAAATTAAAAATTATGTTTTAAGTGTGACAATGAGTCAAGTCATCTTCTTTATAAATTTTAAGAACATTCTATTCTGCATTCGTTGTTTTAAATTGGCGTCCCAACGTTTGGGCTTGGATTACCGATGTGATGTCGGCGGCTAAAGAATGGAAAATAATTACAGATAAGTAAATTTTAATATTTATTTGATGATTGTTTGAACAGGAGCTAAAGGAATTTGGGCATTGTACAGAGTGTGTTAGTAAGTTAACACTTGGAAATATTGATTATCCTAATCAATGATTAGATATTTCTTAGAATCTTAATTCTAGATATGTTTAACAGTCGATTATCCTGATCTTAACGAATTTTAGATCGCCCAGATCTTATTATATTTGCATACCAGTTTCCTTTAGTCTCTGGAAGTTATTTGTTGATTCCTATTTATTGATATATTAAGAATTTTGATAATTAAACAAGAATGTAGAATGCTATTTCTTAAGAAATAAGTTGAAATAATGGTGTAATGATATTTAATAAAATATATTCTAATATAATTCTAACATAGAAAAATAAATTAAGTAAATCATAGCATCGAGTTGCTTAGAATAAATTAAGAACAACATTTCTGTTTTTCGGCGCCATTGCATTTTGCAAGGAAAAATAAACAAGTGAACTTTCATTATTATTGCGTAATCGCTTTCAGTAAAAGCGAAAAGAGAAAAAAAAAAAAAAAAGTTGTTTACTTTATGATTTATTATGACACTTTAAAAGATTAAATAAAGGTTGTTGTATAAATATTTTAATCTTATTGAATAGATTTATTTCTGATAAATGATCATAGAATAAATATTATTTTCTCTTGAACACATTTACGAATTATAAAATAATAAGCAACTCATAATACATAATAATAATAATGAAAGAATAATAAACAATTTTTTGTTGTTGTTGAATAAAACGAATTTTACACAGATTTGTTTATAATAAAGATATATTAAATAGACATCTTGTTTGTTTTGTTGAATTGATAATTATATTTTTATCATTTGCATTAAAAATAAAATTTTTGGTGGAATCTGTACATCAATTTGAAATATCTTGTATTTTCAATTACTCAGAAATGTTTCAAGAAGAGTATTTCTTATTTACTTTCAAATAATTATTTGAAAATAGGGGTTAAAAGAGTTATTATTTCCTTTATATGTCCTTTATTACTTTAGTTTTGAATTTGTTTATTGAATAAATTGGTTAATTTAAGTTGTTTAACATATAACAATAATATATATATATATAAGTGATCTCTGTGATTTTTATAAATATTTTGGGCCATATACGTTCGCGTACTGCACATTTTTAGATATATTTTAAATTATTAAAATTCAGTTTAATCATGTCTTATATGGCTAGAGGGAAAAAAAAAGATCTAATTGAATTAGCGGGCGAATTAGATATAAAAATAGATGAAAATTTAAAACTTTTAGACATTAGAAATGCTATAGTGGAAAGTCCAGATTATGATGCTGAATTCACAAAAGAATGTTTGAATCGTATCATAGGGGATAGGAAAGAAAAAGAAGATTTTGCGCTGAAAGAAAAAGAATATGAAAGGTTATTTGAACTAGAGAAAACCAAATTACAGGCACAAGCTAGTGCTGCTCCTGATGCAGTATTACCTACCATGGCCCTTTCTTCCGTAGACACAAGCATGCCAAAATTAGAAATAAGCAAATTAATCCCAAATTTCGATCCGAAAACCGCTGATATAACCTTATATTTAGATTTATTTGAAAAACAATTAACATTTTTGAAGGTACCAAAACCAAAGTGGGTCGTATATCTTGTAGGTCTTTTGCCAACTGATGTCGCCAAACTAATTGCAAAAGAATCAGTTGATGATGCTCAGAATTATGATAATGTTAAGGAAATTCTCTTAAAACGTTTTAAATTAAGTGCTGAGAAGTTTCGACAACTTTTTGCCCAACACCGTAAATGTCCAGAAAGTACATGGCGAGATTTTTATTTTGATTTGCAAAACTATTTTGATGGGTGGCTTAAAGAATCTAAAGTTTCATCGTTGGAAGAGTTAAAAGATTTAATATTGGCAGATCAAATAAAAAAGAAAGCTCCTCCCGAATACAAAGAGCATTTTTTGGACCACTGGAGCGAGTGGAACAATCCTCTTGAACTTGCCGATAAACTAGATTCATATGAAGAACTTAGACTAGTAAGAAATAAAAATGTTAGAAAGGAATCTCCTAAATTCCCACATGGAAATACTTCCCAAAATTCAAGAAATCACCCCCAAAATCCTAAAACTGCGTCATCGAGAGATTATACGAAAAATGAAGATCGACCACGTGTTAGTTGCTATGGTTGTGGCAAACCAGGTGTTATTAAGGCTAAATGCTCCCCCCTCTTCTAGGAAAAGTTCAGCTGAGTTCAAAACTATTCACCTTCAGCCATTATCTATCGAAGAACCTCAGTCGACACTTATAAGAGTAAAAATTAATGGAATAAATGGAATAGTGTGTGCTGACACTGGAGCCAGTCACACTATAGCTGGTGAAACATTGTATCACCTCTTAACAAAACGAGGTGTAGAATTTGAGAAAACTTGTATGAATGTAACGTTAGCTGATGGTCTCCAAAAAGAAACTGAAATCTATTCAGCCGAAGTAGATGTACAAATTGAAGGACGATCTTTCCGAATAACTTTGTTTGCGTTACCTACTGCAAAGAATAACAGAACATTGTTGGGAAATGATTTTTTGCGTACTGCTGGAATCGTTTTGGATATTCGAAATAATATATGGTATTACCATGATAATCCAAAGCAGAAATTTGATTTTAGCGAAGATGATTTCAGGCCGTCTGAAAATCCAGTATATTCTGCTGAAGTTAACGAGCTTATGTTAAAAGAAAATGAAGGAGCCCATCTTTCTGATGAACAAAGGTCAGAACTGAATAATTTATTGAATGAATATGAAGATATCTTTGAACCAGGGGAAGAACCGACTAATAAAATTCAACACTATATTGACACTGGAAGTAGTCCTCCTGTCGCAGTACCGCCGTACCGCATGTCCCCAGCAAAGAAAGAGATGTTGAAGAAAGAGCTAGACGAGTTGTTAGCTAGCGGAACAATAGAAGAATGTGAATCCCCTTATGCTTCACCGGTGGTATTATTACCTAAGCCTAATGGTCAAGTACGACTTTGCGTAGATTATAGAAAACTAAATTCTATTACAAAGACTGATAAATACCCATTACCCAGAATTGATGATCTTCTTCACGAAGCTAAACATACCCCTTTTATGTCAACCATTGACTTAAGGAATGGGTACCACCAAATTGAAGTAAATCCTGCGGACCGTCACAAAACTGCGTTTATTTGTCCCTTTGGAACTTTCCGATACCGGAAAATGCCTTTCGGCCTGAAGAACGCCCCATCAACATTTCAACGTATGATTGATAATTTTAGAAATTCCTTAAAGAACATATTAGTCCTTTCCTATTTAGATGATATTATCATCTTGTCCGAAACTTTTAATGAACATTTAGATAATTTGAGTGCAGTTTTTAAGAAATTACGATAATTTAAGTTGCACGCTAACCGTGAGAAATGCAATTTCGCTTGTAACCGTGTAAAGTATCTGGGACATTACATTACTAGTAAAGGACTTGAAGCTGATCCTGATAAAATTGCTGCAATTCAAGAAATACCAGCTCCAAAGAATGTAAAGCAACTGCAGTCCTTCCTGCAAACTTGCTCGTGGTATAGAAGGTTTATCCCAAAATTCTCTGAAGTTGCTAGACCTTTGACTAATTTGACGAAGAAAAACGCTGTTTGGGTTTGGGGAGAAGAACAAGAAACATCTTTCAAAACCCTAAAACATCTTCTAATGAGTCCACTCATTCTCAGTCAAAATGATCCAACTAAACCATATATATTAAGAACAGACGCTAGTAACTATGCCCTTGGTGCAGTTTTGTTACAAGGCACTGGAGCAGAAGAACATCCGATTGAATATGCAAGTAGGTTACTCACAAAGGCCGAAAGAAACTACTCCACGACTGAAAGAGAGGCCTTAGCCATCGTATGGGCTTTGGACAAGTTTCGTGCATATATTGACGGTCAAGAAGTCACTGTAGCAACCGACCATCAACCTCTTAGATGGTTAATGAACTTAAAGTCTCCAACAGGTCGCCTCGCGCGATGGGCACTACAGGTACAATCCTTCAACCTGAAGATAGAATACGTGCCTGGTAAGGCTAATGTTGTTGCTGATATGTTGTCCAGACCCTTCTGTCCACACGAAGAAGGAAAATGTGAAATTTGTTCAATTTCAATAGATATCCCTCCGCGAAGTCCAAGAGAAATACGAGAAGAACAATTAAAAGATGAAGATATAAAGAAAATTATCGAGTCTTTGGAAAGTATCGATAAGAATGAAGATTTCGCTAACTGGAGTAGTCGTGGTTACTTGATGAATCAAGGCGTTTTATATAGATATTCTCCCGAAACAGAATCCGAAGAAGCGCAATTAGTAGTCCCGGTTCAAGAGCGAGAAAGAGTGTTAAAAGAGCATCATGATGCACTCTCAGCTGGACATTACGGAATTGAAAGAACATTCGATAGAATCGCAAAGCGGTGCTACTGGACTGGTATGCGAAGATATATTACAGAATATATCAAGAACTGCCCCGATTGCTGTCGTTATAAACCTAGTAACCAGAAGCCATCTGGATTATTACAAACACCGATCTATAATCAACGATTTGAATCCCTTTCAATTGATTTATTCGGCCCTTTACCTAAAAGCAATGAAAAGAAATGGATCTTCATCATAGAAGATTGTGCCACCAAATGGGTGGAACTATTTGCATTAACTTCCGCAAATGCTAAAGAGTGTGCGATCACTCTAATAGAGGAAGTGTTCCTTAGGTATGGTTTGCCTAGAAGGGTAATAAGCGACAACGGGCCGCAGTTCGTAAGCGCTGTAATGCAACAAGTTTGTTACATCCTGGGAATCGCACAAACCCTAACTCCGGTTTATCATCCACAGGCAAACCCTGTGGAAAGGAAGAACAGAGATCTAAAACCCCGTCTGGCCATGTTGGTTGGGAATGATCATTCTAACTGGAGTGAGAAGCTACCAATAATTAGATTTGCCCTTAACACAGCAAAATGTGATTCAACCGGCCAGACAGCTGCATATCTCATGTTTGGGCGAGAACTACGCACTACCGATGATATTGCGCATGATTTCCGAAGTGTTGTTCACAATGATAATTTCGTTCCCGAAATAACACCGTACTTGAAGAAATTTGCCAATTTCACTAAACAAGTACGAGATCGAATTGAGGAAAGACAAGACCAGCATAAACGCTATGCAGACAGAAAATTTAAAAAGGCTCCTTCTTTCAAGCAAGGTGACAAGGTATGGGTTAATACCCACCCCATTAGTGACTCTAGTAAAAACCGAACTTCCAAATTCATGCCGAGGCGCGATGGCCCTTATACAATTTTATCACAGAGATCACCAGTTTCGTATACATTAAGTACTATAGATAATCCTTTTACTCCCATAGGGAATTACCATGTATCCGCTCTTCAACCATATACAGGTCAGGACACAACTCCTATTCGACCAATCCAAAGGAGAGGCCGACCGACGAGTACTACAACCTCAACTAGTAGGAAAGGTGGTCAACCACGAGAACAATTTTCGAAACGCCCTGCTGTGCCCACTAGGAAGCAACCCCCCAGAAAAGCAAGCTGTATACCGAGGACGACGTACACAGCTTGAGGGGAAGTCTGTAAAGAAAAAAAACTGATACATCAGATTTATACTTTTCTTCTTTAACATTGACTGTTAAAAAACAACTTTTCAGAGCTCCGAGTATTGCGCAATACTATTTGTGAATTCTCCCCCTCCCATCGAACTATGTCACGTGACTCTTTCAAAAAAGAGAACTGTGATTAACTTTTGTTTTAGTTAGAAGTGTGGTATTGCGGTGTGCAAATATGTAGCAGTGGCTCTCTAGCCGATTAACCAAAAATGTTACAATTAATCAGTTTCATTTCTTTTGTAAACAGTTATTTCTTTTGTGTGCTGTGTATCATCGTAATGTGTCCGTGAAATTAAAAATTATGTTTTAAGTGTGACAATGAGTCAAGTCATCTTCTTTATAAATTTTAAGAACATTCTATTCTGCATTCGTTGTTTTAAACTTGTAATTATTTATGTTGCTTTTTCTGGAGTATAATCTTTTGAATGCAAAGATTGGATGGTATTCTCTTCTTTCGTAGCAGTTTAAAGCAAAATGACTCATAAAGTAAGTTTAATTCATTAAGAAGAAATACATAAATATTAATACTTGACGTTTACATCGTTATATGAGAAAATTATTTGTCTTTCAATGTATATTTCCCTTTCAAAGTATATGCATTTCAACGTAGGTACTGTGAAAATTTAAAACAATTGATTTTTACTTTACGAACACTACAGTGAAGAAATATTTTAATTATGGCAAAAATCCGAGTTTGAGATTTTGATATTTCTAGGCGTTTTGAGGTCCTCTGAATTCATATTTACTATTTTTACGATGATGTATGCGTGTATGTATGTGTGCATGTATGTGAGTAAACACGATATTGTCTAATTGCTTCGTTCAAATGAGCTGAAAGTTGTTACGTATGTTATAGCTCACCAGCACTAACCCTATTGATTTTCGTGAAACTAGCACTTACAATTTTTTTACAAGGACAATAAAAAGAATTATTTATCATTATGGTCTAAGGGCCCAAATTTTCGGAAGTGCGGTCGTGTCTAAATGCCTTATTCGGCTGAGCTGAAAATTTATACACTTATTATGAGTAACAATCACACAAACTGTATAAATTTTGGTGAATTTAGCATTTATAGTTTCTTTTATAGGGACACAAAGAAACATTTTTATCATTATCGTCTATATGGGCCCAAACTTTTTAAACTGTCAAATATAATAATTTTGCTATTAATTTTTAATATTTTATTTTGAAATTGCAAAATGAAAAATTTCACATATTGAAAATTCGTATTTTCCAGCTTCAATATAAAATATAAAGAATTAAAAAAATACATTTTAAAAAAGGTTCGTCAATTTAACAGTTGGGAATTTTCAGAATGTGTAAACAGACTTTTAAAATATGTATTAATTAATAAGTTATTTGTAAAGAAAATTTTCCATAGAATAACATTAGCTTCGGCTTCCGGCGACAGTGAGTGAAGCGGGTCTTTAAAGAACTAAATACATCAGTTGAAGGAGATGCATTGTTACTATCACAGTTTCATTGCAATCTCATAAGCTTAATCATCATTATCATCTAGAACTTCCATTTTATACCGAGACAGAATTGTTTAATTCACTTATAAATATTTGACAAATATTGACATTTAATATACTTATAGAAATAAGCGAGATATTAAACGAAATCTCACAAAATATTCCATCTTTCTCAATAAAATAATTTTATCTTTCAAAACTGTTGCTAAAAATAAATTTTAATACAGGAGAAAAAATATATATTTCGCAGACAAATAAATTTTAAATATGTAAGCATTAAAGTCATTTTTAATTTATTTTTATTATTTAAATATTCTCATTACAATATTTAAAGAATGTTTTATCTGCAGACGATAAAATACTAATATATCTTCAATACTAATATATCTATAAATTACTAATATATCTTCAAATTTTACATAGCTTTTGTTATTTTAATTTTCTAGTCAGGAAGGCAAAACTCAAATCAGTTTTTCCTTCAAGAATATGCACAAACGCAAAATAACTTCATTACTTAAACAATTATATAAACGATTCATGTAGCTAATATTTTCCCAGTACTTTTTGTAAGAAATATTATTTTATGCATTTTTAGTACACTTGCGTAAACTGGAAAGAAATTTCAGTTTAAACTTCATTTTAAGTATTTATAAAATAAAGAAAAATATCGGAAATTGGAGCACCTGATAGTTTTTAATTTTAATTTTTATAATTTTCATTTTTGAGTTTACGAAAATACCATGTAAACTATTAACAATTTATAAAACAAATTAAAGACCTCTCTTTAAGAGATATGCTACCTACCAATAAGTATTTGGGCACTTTCGAATTAAGACATTTTGTCAAATATCTAGAAGAGTTCTATAGGAGTCATCTTGAAACTTTGGTAGTCTAAAGAACATGTTATACCTCGTATTTTTCTACAAAATTTGTGTCCTGAAGAGGAAAAGTGGACCAGTGTAAAAAATTAAACGAAAATCAAAATATTTTGGATCACCTTGTAAAAGGTAATGCTTTAAATGCATTTTGGCTGTAGCATGGGATTATGAGGATTTTTTTCATTATTTGTATAAATTTTAAGAGACTACCTCATACATTCATGGAGATATAACGGTTTCTTTAGAAAATTGCAAAAACAATTTCCCCTTTTTTAATTATAACACGTAGGTCATTAGATCCAGTGGAAATCCATTTTTAAGAAATATGGCATGCTACATTAGGCACACATACAGCAATTAGAATGCAAAAAATGTTAAACAACTTACAAAATATGAGCAGTTTTACTATATAATTTTCAACAACGTATGCGCAAGCTTTATAAAAATTTCCTTTGCATAATTTAATAGCCAAAGGTATTGAGCAACTTATACGAAAACCCCCAAACAAATATCATGTAAATTTAAAACGTTACGACAGATACGAGGCTTAAAAGAAAATGCAGACATTATATTATGATATCAGCCCTTAATGTATCTGAATATTTTAGTGTAGTCCTGTAAATCTGAAGGTTAATCATATCATATTCTATGCAAAACATTATGTTAGACTATTAACAATACATAAAATTTCTTTATGATTTTTACAGTAGAAAGTTATTTAAATATGAATTTAAAAAATGTCTGACCTAAAACGCAAACCTGTCCCTGTACACAAACTAGTTGTACATGACCTATTAATGTCATTTTAAATAGGGAACATTCCATAGTAAACTGGACTAATATATAACATTGTTTAAAATTTCTGACGGACGCTAGGGGCGGGAGACAGGCAGATAGAAAAATAAACAATCGGACAGACAGATACATAAATTGAAATCATATTCACACCTAAAAATTGTTAGAAAGTGTTAAAAACTCTTAATGGTAATGAAAGTACAAATCCAGCAAATTTTTATTAATAGTTCTTAATGTAACTGAATATTTTTGTGTAGCCCTGTAAACCAATTACTAACTATATTTTATTTCATGGTCCCTATGAATAAAATACTTCAATTTCATTAAGCTTTGTAATAAAGTTATCAAAATTTGGTTTATAGAAATACCTCTAACAGAACGCACTGCTTTGGAATGCTTTCGAGTGTCCCTGTATACAAACCAGTGGTGGTATTTAAACATTTTACATAGGAAACATCCAATAGTGAACTTGAATAACATATTTCAATTTCATTAAGATTTGTGTTCAACAACGGTATTAAAATATGGTTTATAGAAATACCTCCCACAGAACACAATGCTTTGGAATAGTTTCGGGTGTCCCTGTACACAAACCGGCAGAGGTATTCACTCCATTTTCAATAGGGAACATCCAGTTGTAAACTTGAATAACACATATCAGTTTCAAGAAATTCCACAATTATTTATGAGAATTAGAGCGTGGACAGACAGACGATCAGACAGACACAAATTGAAATCATATACACACTTAAAAATTGTTAGAAAGTGTTAAAGACACTTAATGTAAACGAACGTGCAATTCTATCAAATTTTTATTAATATCTCTTAATGTGGCCCTGTAAATCTAATGCTAATCATACTATAATCTATTGAAAGTATTCTTTTGCGCATATGAATAACATATTTCAATTTCATTAAGCTTTGTGTAAAGTAAAATTATTAAAATTTGGTTTATAGAAATACCTCTCATAGAACGCAATGCTTCGGAATACTTTCGAGTATCCCTGTACACAAACCAGTGCTGGTATTTATTCCATTTTACATAAGAAACATCCGATATTAAACTTGAATAACATTTCAATTTCATTAAGATTTGTGTACAGTAAAAGTATTAAAATATGCTTTATAGAAATACCTCCCATAGACTACAATGCTTTGGGATACTTTCGGGTGTCTCTGTACACAAAGCAGTTGAGGTATTCACTCCATTTTCAATAGGGAACATTCGATAGTGAACTTGAATAACATATATCAATTAAAAAAAAATCCATAAATATTTACGGGAGTTAGAGCTAGAGAGCGGACAGACAGACAGATGGACAGACAGACAAACCGAAGTCTTTAACATTTTTCAACCTTTTTGGAAAGTTTTTAAAAACCGTTACTGAGTATTGCTATTAAAATTTTAGTGGCATTTGATCTTCTGAGAAATGGGAAAAAAAAAGAAATATCAGCTATGGATACAACTATATTGCAATCACGATTAATTTAATCATGATTAATTTAATCATGATTAACAGTTAATCATTTGCTGCAACTAATATATTAATCACGATTGATTTAATCGCGATTAATTTAATCATGAATAACGGTTAGTCGTCTGCTTCGCGAATAATTTAATCATGATTGAATTTTTAGTTGCAGCAAATGACTTAAATATTAATCACGATTGATTTAATCATGATTAAATTAATCGCAACTAAAGGTTAGTCGTCTGTTTTTCGAATAATTTAATCGCGATTGAATTTTTAGTTGCAGCAAATGAATAACCGTTAGTTGTGATTAAATTAATCGTGATTAAATTTTTAGTCAACTAATTAGTTGATTGAAAATTTAATCGATTGATGCCCAACACTGGCTAGCGCTTCAATAATTTTGCTGCCGACTGTAAGTGTGTAAAAAGTTATCCTTAGAGTTCAACTAAGAGGAAAATTTGTGAGGAGATGGGCTTCGAATGTAAAATTTGCTCCATTGTCCACCTGATGTTAATCGGATTCTGTTCTTATACAAATTTGTCAACTTTTATAATTTATTCCGCAGCATTGTTATTCCCGCTTTTATTTCATACCATTTTATTTGTAGAGTAATTTTGTTCAGTATGTAATTACGATAAAAGAAGAGAAAGTTTATATTTAAAAAAAAAAAAAGTGGTATAAAAAAAAAGTGTATTAACAATGCTCCGGAATAAATTATAAGAGTTGGCAACTCTGCTTATGTGATATCACTTATCTTAATGATTGATGTTTTCGACTTGCGGCTTAACCGGATAATTTACAACAAATGTTTTGACTATACATTTTCAGATATATTAGCTTTCTGATAAAATTATGGCCATATGTAAAAGAGGAAACATACTCCTAGAAATTTCGTTATCGAACGCGCATTTGGAAGTTGTTTCTCAAGATGGGCAAATCCTACACTAAAATTAATTTAAGAATATTTATTTTCTGTTTTTACAACATATAATGAAATTATATTAGAAAGAGAAAATGACATATATATGGCTCTGAAAAAGAAACTTTTATTCATTTCGTTAAATACATTAACGCAAGATTTCTTTTAAAATATATTTAAACCTGTCAAACAATATTTTAGATTTCTAAAAAAGTATATACGTATAAAGGATTTCACTACAATTTTGCTTTGGTGAGGATTTTTATACCAATTCTTCTTCTTCTTCTTTTATTTCATTTCTTATTTCCATGGCGTTTTCAATTGCACCAACGAGTTTTCTTTCATTTTTTCGTTTTCAAAAGACATTGAATGAGTGTCGAAACTGTGAAAAGTATTTTGTTAAACAGTATATAATTTTATATACTTGAAAAACTTTGGCACATTAAATATGCATAACTTGTTTTAATGAAAAGAGTTCTGGATAATGACAAAATGTTTTAGATAAAATGTGCCTATTTATAAAAAAAAAAAAAGTAAGGAATAGAAAATAAGTAATTACGTATTTTAAGTATTTTCCGCATAAATATGCTATTTCTTTTTTGTTATGTTTCCTTCTCATATGCAGATTTCCACATATCTGCCAAGCAAACAGAAGAGTGAAAACGATAAAAAAGCATCAGAGGTAAAGTTGTATGACCAATGAACATCCATACCAAATCACCGAAATATTCTTCCTGACCATGATAATGTTCCACACTTTTCAGTTCAAAAGTGTTAACTATCCACAAGGTTAAATTGAGAATGATGAGAAAAGTAAGTACTTCTCTTCCGGGTTTCTTGTACCGTAGCGATTGGGATTGACTGCAACGACGCAATCCATCTATAATAAATGGTGTCTGTACTATGACTTGCACGGTTACTAATATATGTACCCCGAGTCTTGTGTAGTTTTCGTTTCCAAATTCTGCCATCACAGACATAATTCCATGCACGAAAAAAAAGGGAAGAGGTATGAATAAAAGTACATCGTCCAGAAAAGTTATGGGATGCTCACTGCGATCTAATTTTTGTATCTGATAAAATGCCACGCAAACAGACAATAGACCAATTAAAGTCAAAACTCCTTCTTGAGCAGTGTGAATTGAAATAGCTTTTCCTTCGTATCCTTCTGATGTCATGGCCACGAAGAAAACAATTACTGTAACAATAGTCGTAAACAGCAAAAATAATCCAATGAACAAACCCTTATTTGCTGAATGGCAATCAGCACTGATCACTAAATTACTCTGGTAGGCAATTTCATCGCTGCCGAGTTCATCGGTGGATATCGTGTGACGTATATGGTGTGGATCTGCTTTTGAATGCTCTTTTCCGATGTTTTGCCAAACTATAAACCAAACGCCAGCTAGAAGAAGGTTATACTCGATTGCAAATGGATATAGATATGGAATAGCACTCATCGAGCGTGTTGAAAGAACAGAATCGGCACTACAATGGAATGGACTAGTCCAGTTTTCTTTCTTTTGAACTACTATATGAAAGCTGGCAATGTCTGAAAAAGAAGGAAAAAAAGAAGAAAAGGTTTTCAGTTGTAACTTAATATTGAAATTTTATGCATATAAAAAAATATACATAAATGTAAAGCTTATACAAATTTAAACAACGTTTTTGTATATTTTTAGCAAAAATCAAATGTTTATTAGTTGTTTGTATTACAACGTTTTCTATTGTACAATTATATATATAATATAGATAGATAGACAGATAGAGAAAGAGGCTTTCTTTTTTATAAAAAGGGATTCTTCTGAGGACAGAGATAGACTTAAGGCCGTATTCACCAATAAGTTTGATTTACGGTTGAATACGAAAAGTTGAAAAGCATCTAGAAACAGGATGCAAGTTTTCAACAAACTTTGAAGAGCTGATTTTACCATTTAACGACAAAAATTTTGAATGCTGTAAAACTTATTATTCTCAGTTAAAAATCTGATAATAACAATGTTGCTAGATGGTAAGAGCAGCGTGCCAAATTTTGTTGGAAAGCTGCACTCTGACTTTAGACGCTTTTCAAGATTTTGCGTTGAACTGGAAGTTGAAGTTAATGGTAAATACGGCTGAAATGTTTATCAGATTTTTGCGTTCAATCTGGAGTCGAAAGTCATAGTGAATACGACCATAGACTTATTGGGTTGAGGTTCAAGTAGCTTAACGTCGCACTATTTGTGTTGAGTCTGAGAAGATTTTACGTCACACAAGATGGCCGTCAGCAATGCACTATTGACGACGGTCTGAGATTCACCTCTAGAGGTAGTTCGGAGATATGCCATAGGAATTTTGATCCCCCGCAGAAGATCAAAATGCTATGGCGTGTCCTTCTTGTTTCAGTAAGGAGGAAATTCCTTCTTGTTTCTTGGAGGAATATTATACGAGGAGATGACATGTCTGGAAAAACATGAAGATCGTAACCGCAGAAAGCATTAAGTAACATAGTTTTATAAGAAATTCTATATTGTTATTGGGAAATTATGGAATTTGGATCAATTGAGACGAAAGCCATTGTAACTATAGGTCTCAAAGCTGTCAAATAAAATAACACAGGCCAGCCTGGGGCTCGATCTGTAAGGGAACTGCTTTCTGAAACACCAGGTCTCGGATTCAAATTCCGGTTTAGGCATGGACGTTTGTGGTGTACTAATATGTGTAAAAAATAAGAAGTTTTTATTGTGAATCTGTGTATCACGGATCGTACGAGACAAAAATCATTGTAACTATAAGTCTCAAATGCTATAAATAAATAAATAAATAAAAATAACATTGTACTAGTCAATATTTTCGTGGACTCAATATGGCTGCTGCGGTAGCCTTGGCTGTTATTGCGGCAGCCATCTTGAGTAGATGACAGTTAACTTCATTTGCCCTGTATGCTGATACGCCGTATGCCAATTTCTCTTATATAATTCCTCCAAGCTTCTAGAGATATTATTTTAAAGGAATATAAAGGACACTGCAGCCACGACGCATTTTGTGTGCGCCAGCCACCATTAGTGTACACGACGGATTCTGTCCAGCTCGAGTATCGAACCTGCAATTACCCGATTACGAACTCCACCATTATAAGCTTTCGGAAGAAGGTCAGAGAACGAAATTTTACAATCACATTTGGAATATGAAATATTCCAAAAGCTTTATTTACATTTTATATGATTGAATAATTTTGATTTAGCAAATAGTTGACCGTTATTTCCAACTTTATCTCTCTGCACGGGAAACAGTCCTCATACTGAATGAATACCTCTGGCAATATGCAACACATCACAGATAGATAACTAGACTATTTGTTAGAGTGAAATATATTATTTTACCGGTGAAGTGATGTCACCAGGGTTCATACAACAACTTAAACAAATACCTATTAGTTGTATAGATTTCATATCAGTCAAATAATCCTTTTAAATAATATCTTCAGTTATCCTATGGCTTTCCAATATTCTTTTGGACGCGTTATTCTAAAACAATTATGCTTTCCGAAGTATTCGTCTAAACATTAGCCTAGAAATATAATAATAGTATCGCGATATCAGTTTAAACAACACTGAGTTAACTTAGAGATTATTATTATTTGATATTGATTATTTCGTCATAGAAAGTACAATAGTTAGATTTCAATTTGTTTTCTGTATGGATAATAGTCTTTTTTTTTTTTTTTTTTTTTTTTTTTTTTTTTTTTACGTTATGAAAAATATTATAAAAGTGTAAATAACAGCTATAAAATATATTTATATATTTTTCTATTATTTAAAAATATTTGTTATTAATTGCTAAATTTTCATTTGTTGTACACTTTTATTAAGGGCCAGTTAAATGCAGAAATCATAATAATAGTTATTATAAAAGCATAAGGAACGAACAAAATGATTTTTTTTTATAGACATCTCGTATATTTAATAAATGATGGTTGACCACGTGAACAATAATTTTTAATTATCAATTGAAAAACAAATTTCATGTAACGTATCAAATGTAGCGGATCACCCTTTTAAACAATTACGAATCCAATACTTTCTTTTATTGAATATAAAAGAAAGTAAAATTATTAATGATTGTTAATGATAAACAGTTAATTCGAGCAAAAATAACTGATAATCTGATGCTGAATGATAAAGAATACAATTTTTGCATGCAAATACAATAAGTTATAAAATACGAAACAAATGTTTCGGATCGAAACTGCTAAACATGTCCATTCATCAGGTGAAAAAATACAGGTACGAATGCGCTGCTGCTTTTATTACTACAATTAATGTTAAACAAATACATAATCAACTACCTTCGCCAATCTTGTCTGTTAAGAAAACTTCTTGGTATGCTTCCAAGTTATCGGATGAAAAAGAAACGTTTTTTAATGTTAACGAATTTCGTTTTCAAATCGTTATATTTTGCAATTTTTAAAAACTATTCCAGCTTTGTCGTTTCAATAGGTTATTCTTTCACTCCAAATAATATAGCTACTTTGTCTAACAAGATCAAAGTGTAATATAATATAGCTACTTTGTCTAACAAGATCAAAGTATAATATAATATAGCTACTTTGTCTAACAAGATCAAAGTGTAATATAATATAGCTACTTTGTCTAACAAGATCAAAGTATAATATAATATAGCTACTTTGCCTAACAAGATCAAAGTGTAATATAATATAGCCAAATAAATAAATCTATGGAAATTTCTTATGTCCATGTTTTGTCGCTTTTTTTGTAGGTGTTTTTAGGATTTTATTTTCTTTGACGAAGTTGCGTTTCAATGTTCTAGACTCTAATTTACAACTGTATTTAAAAGTTAAGTAGTTTAAGGTAGGATGCAATTGGACGCAGTAAAATTTTGGATAAGTTTTAGCGTCGGAACGGAGCTTTCAGTCTGAGAATCTTAGATGTTGGTTATTTTTATTCCCCAATTTTTCTAAAGATGTTATAAAATCACATAAGAGTTATTTTTCATAATAGAAAAAAATATTCGCTACAGAATATCCCTGAATATAAAATACGCTTGACATGTATAATTATTTTGTAGGACCGCACAAAATATTCGGATATATTACAATATACGATTAATGGTTGCTTGATATTAAGAATTTGAACGGTCATTTAAATAATGTTAGTATGATTGTAATCAAATTATTTGAACGTTTAGAAGTTAAATTACAGTCACTGCATATATCTGCAAAAGTAACAATGTCGAATTTTTTTCTGACATCTTGAGTAAATGCTGGTTTTCACAGCTCACATTACAAACTGAAAATCGCTTCAATAGAAATTCATATAATGAAAGTAAAAATGAACTTACTTTAGATTATGCAGTTTTTTTTTTTTTTTTTTTTTTTTTTACGTCAATTTTAATTTGTACACTGCGGCTTCGTAAAATTCATTGAAAAAGAGTGAATTGAGTGAAGAAGAAGAAGAAAAAAAGAAAAATTGAGTGAAACTGTATGTTTAAATAACAGATCCATTAATTATAGTAATATTGTTAAATGTTTCACAATCAATCCCTGAAAAATACTTTTAAAGAATATTTTTTCTTAATTTTTTAATACAAATTTTATTTTAGCTTTATATATTTATTTATAACAGACAATGAGTATTAACTTTTCAGATAAAATGAATTTTTAGTCTTTGTTGTTCTAGAAAATGCTCATGTAAAAATTGTTTTGGATTCCATGTAAAAGTGCATCCTTGATGTCAAACGACCTCACATTATGTCCTAAATCACTTCTTTTGTTGCTAAGGGTATAAAAGTTTTTCCTTGACAATGAAATTTATTGTTAGTTGCGAATTTTTGTTATACACACTGTAAAAAAAAAAAAAAAAAAAAAAAAAACTCCTGTTATATTAACAGAGCTGCCAACCTAAACCGGCAAATTGTTAGTACCGCCCCTTTTTCTACACCACTTAATTTTTAGAGTAATTCTCTTCAAATATATTTACGATGAATTAAGAAAACAAATACTCTAAAAATTAAGTGGTGTAGAAAAAGGGGCGGCACAAACAATTTGCCGGATTAGGCTGGCAGCTCTGTATTACAGAAAATATCTGGCAGCAAATTATTTCAATTTTATTTGTTTAGATTTTGTTTTTGTTTCACAAAGTTTTTATTCTTATATCAAATACGTATATCAGACAAAGTCTACAACTTCAGCAAAGGCAGACCTGAAATCTAGGAATAAACAATATTATTTGCATATTTATCAAGAAAAAAAAAATCTAGTATGCTTTAGCCATCCTAAAACTTTTTTTTTTTTTTAATCTATTTATTTATTTATTTTTTGTCATTCTATATAACGACGGCACCTACTAATTATTATGTGTAAAAATTTAATTATAGCTTTGATAATAAATATTTCACTTATGCAGTTTGCTTTAATTTTAACAAATAGGTGTTGAGATGCAGCCATGTCAAAAATAAGAGAAAGTATGTAATAGCAGTGTCACCTTGCGGCCGATTCTAAATTTTATCAACATAGTGCTTTTTAATGGCCTTATCATATATCACACTTTTTACAATTATAAGAAATAGAAGCTGAAAGGTAGCCTTCCCAGGTACGAGGTAAACTGCAGCATAGGAGCGCTACCTGCCAGTGTATATGCGCACAAAATATATCAGAATATTATTTCATAATGGCTCTCTCATATATCAAGTTTTGTGTATTTTTGCACTGAGATATAGCTTTCTATTATATGGGAGAAATGAAAGCATAATTGCACCACCCGGCAGGTGATTTACACCAGAATTTAATAGACCCAATTTAATGTCAAGGCACAATGAAATATTAACTTTTATGGAATTCTGTGCATTACCTTTTGAATTAGAACAGCCACAAAATTTTTGTCACGCACATATAGATAGATTAACATTTTCTAAAGTAATCAAATCATGCTCTAGACCACTAAAAACGCATAAAACCATTAAAAATTGGACATTGAAAATTTTTGCAAATCCAGTACTTTCTTCTATTAATGTAGATGAAAGTAAAATTAAAGACAGAGAAAGAGAGAATATGCTCTTTTTTGATAATGAAACTTATTCAGTAATTTTATTTATCTGTAAAAGAACTACATGCATAATATATTATTATTATAAAATTAAGTTTTTATCTTATTATATCGATAGTTCAAAAATATAATTTATACAACAGATTCCTTAGTTTTATGACATAATTTGTACAACATGAATTCCTGATTCTACTTTTATTAAAAATTAACCCTTGTATTGGGATATGATTATATGAAAGCTTAGGTAAACAAACATTTATGCAATTTTTTAAATCTGAACTAATTTTCTTAAAGTATCATGTAAATATAAGAAGGAACTATTTTAGCAATGATAAATACAAAACTTTGAATAAACACCAAAAAATGCAAGAACTCGCAACATTTGTTTCGGGTCGAAAGAAGACACGACCCTTCGAACAAAGTACGCACGAGTGTTGCAAACAAAGCAGCACCGCACAAAACATATTTAAGTGAAGAGCATAAACAAATTAAAGACTCTGCCGAATTTAAATATAAATGCTGGTGTTACCAGAATTGTAAAAGTGAAAGACTAAAATAAAATCTAAATAAAAAAAAAAATTACTGAGATGAAATTCAGTTGTGTATAATATATCTTCAATTTAAAGAACAGTAAATTTAATTTTATGATCCCAGAGAGAGAGAAAGAGAGAGAGAGATCTTAAAAATATTCTTATAGCTGTACTTTTAAAGACAGATAGATTGCTTTTGCATAGTCTTGTGTATAGTTTAAAAACAGTAAAGCTTCAAATACATAATTTGTTATAACTATGGGGGAAAGGGGATAAAAAAAAGTATCTTTATAACTTTATTTATGAAAAGAATTCACTGGAAATAATTTCGAATTCACGAAGGGGCAAAATGCATATTTCTATAGAAAACACAATTTGGAAAATTGTCCGCTAATAATTTCTCCATCCCATTTACGCACGTGAAAGTAAAGATAAATAGGGAAACGGTGTGTGCTAGGCATTTCCGAGAAAAATATTATCATGAGGAGAGGGGGGGGGGGGAGATATAATGGCTCCGGCGCAGTTGCAATATTTCTAACAAAAGGCAGATTTAGCTGGGCGCAGTTGATATGTCTCCCACTTTTACCCCTGTATCAATGATTTCAAATTTTATTTGTTTATAAACAAAATGTGCCTATTAACAAATTGAGATGTAATTTTAAAGTAAATTTCTGTAGTTTTATAAAACAGAATTTTTTTTATTTTATTTTATTTTATTTTTATTTATTTATTTTTATTATGTATTGCTGTTCTAAAGAATATAATATCGTACTAAGGAAATATAAGCCATTGCTTTCCGGAAATCGACACTTTAAGGGGTTACATGGGTTTCGAAAGTTAAAGAAAAGCATATTTTGTCTATTATTCTTAAATATCAGAAATAGAATTTTTTATTAAAAAAATTGAGCACATAATAAAGGGACAATATTTTATAAAAATTTTCATTAAAAATCGTGAAAATTCAGCCGGTGGGTCGTTGTTTCCGGAGACTCTTCAGAAAAGCGGTGGACACGATTTCTCAACAACGAATGCACCGATCTTATTGCGTACATTTAGCGTATTTTTTCAAAATAGAATTGACTAGTGCTTGAACTAAGGATCTTAAATATAATTGAAATTGTTAATTTTTGGCAGAGTTATATGCAAAAATAGTACAATTTTCGGTACATTTTACCCCACGTACGCACTTGTAAAATTGGTTGTAACTAAAAAAAAAAATCTTCGTTCAAGCACTAGTCAATTTTATTTTACTGAAGTATGCAAAATTTCAATGAGATCGGTGCGTTAGTTTTTGAGAAATCGTGTTTACAGTTTTTCTAAAGGGTCTCCGAAAACCTGGACACTGTATGGTAAGTTAAATTAAATTGTATGCTAAGTCTTACATGGTAAGTTAAATTTTCAAATAATTAGGGTGACTAGATATCCTCGAATCCCGAAGACAGTCCTCGAAACGAAAACAGACCTTCGTCCGTAAAAAAATAGAACACATTAGAGGACGCCGGTTCAGTGGCACCAACTTTTAGAAAAGATTGGGTGGGCTCAAATATTTTCGGGTGAAAGGAACAGTGCTATAAAGATTTTTATTTTTCAAACATACTATGTAAAGAAAGTATTGTAATCATGACAAAAATTTTAATTTGAGATTGTGGTGTAGCTATAACGTTTTGAAGTCCTCTGAGCTCAATTTTGCTATTTTTACGGTGATGTATGAATATGTGTATATGTTTCTGCGTGAACACGATAGCGTCTAAATGCTTTGTTCCAATGAGCTGAAAATTAGTAAATATGTTGTAGGTTTGTAGATCATCGTAGCATGAACCCTATTGATTTTGGTGAATCTAGCACTTAGTTTTATTTTTATTTTTTATTTTTTTTACAGGGACATAACAAAAAATTCTTTAACAGTATGTTCTATGGGTTTAAATTATTTAAAGTGCGGTAATGTCTAAACACCTTATTCAAATAAACTCAAAATTTTTGCATAATATTATAGGTCACTCTCACACGAACTGTATAGATTTTGGTGAATCTAGCACTTATAGATTTTTACAGGCACACAACAAAAATTCTTTATCATTATAGTTTATGGACTGAAATTATTTAATGTGCGATATTATCTAAACGCCTTACCCAATTGAGCTGAAAATTTATGTACATGTTATAAGCCACCAACGAACGAACTGTATAATTTTGAGGACTCTAGCACTTATAGATTTGTACGCAAGAAAAAATTCTTTATCATTATGGCATATGGGTTTCAATTATTTAAAATGCGACAGCGTCTAAACACCTTTTTTAAATGAACTGGGAATTTACACTACATGTTACAGGTCCCCGACACACGAACTGTATAAATTTTAGAGAATATAGCACTTATAGTTTTTTATAAATACACAACACAATTTTTTTTATTATTAGGTTTATGGACTCAAATTTTCAAAAATGCCATAAAGACTTAGACGATAGTGTTTTATACAATTCACCTGAAAGTTTATATACATGTTATAGGTCAATGTCGCACGAAATATATAGATTTTGGAGAATCTATAGATTTTTACATGGACAGAACAATATACTCTATAATTATCATCTATTGGCTCAAATTATTTGAAGGGCAATGGCGTTAATTGAAACAACATACTATATAGAGAAAAGTACACAAATACCCTATTATATATATACATTATTCAATGACTTGTTTTACTTTACTTTTTCTATGCAACCACTAATTACTCTATGTTCGGAAAATCGAGTAGAGTCACTCCAGATTTTATTTTCGTGGGAGAGGTTTGAATGCGGATAAGCATATATTAATTCAATACTAATTTAATGTATAAAGTGATGATGAAATTAAGAATGGATCGTCATCTGGTCAGGTTTCACTGCAGGGTGAAGGAGGGTGAGCAATATGTTTTCCATGAAACGTCTGTTGCTCTCACCAAAATTTTTTTATTTAGAAACCTAATACATATTATAAGAATTTACAGTTTACACTGATCATAATTCATTTGTAAAATATGAAGTTTTTAATTGATATACATTTAAATGTGAGTCCACCGAATTTCCTTTTATGGCTTGTATTCCTAACTTTTTTCAAAGAAAACGCTTTTTTAAGCTTCAAAATATAAATAAATAATAAATAAGAATAATGAAAATTAGGTGGGCTGCGAGAGCAAATTATTGGGTGGGCTCGTGCCCCACGGGCCCATATAAGTTGGCGCCACTGCGCCGGTTATAAAGTTATTAATTTATTATTATAATAATTTATTATATGTATAATAAATAAGCTGAAATCAGTTCATTCAGATACTTCATACATAAAAATTACTAAAATTTTACAGTTTAAGGCAATTCAATTATTTTGTCCTCGAAATTCGGGGGCATCGCCATATTTGTCCTCAAATTCAATTTAAAAAATCTAGCATCTAGCCGCCCTACATAAAGTCGTTGTCCACTCTGTAAGATTTAGCCATAAAGAGATATTGATACTCACTTAGTATCCATTATTATGACAAAAAAAAAAAAAAAAAAAACGTTTTTTGATTGTTTATTAAACGATATTATTTTTCCATATGAAATGAAGCATGGTATATTTTATGTTCGATTTTTCTTCGACAGATGGTAGCACTATACACACATTAAAGGATGGTAAAAAAGTAAAAATAATGCATAGTTGCATATGTTAATTTTTGTTATACAATTATATCATATTATTTTGAATTATAGATTTCATTTTTCATAAAATTATATGGGTTTTAATGGAATTTTCAAGCTTTTTTATGTAGATTTCTATTTGCACAAACTAAATATAATAAATAAACTGCTTATATTTAGATTTTCATTTAAACTTTTTTAAGTCCTCACCTAGATGAGATGATTAATTTAAATAATATCGATAAAATAGTTCAAATTTTTTTTGCACGCAATGTTAAAGTCTCTAGCTCCAGCTCATTCTGAACACATCATTCTGAAAAAAAATAAGTCTTTCAAAATCAGATTTTAAAATGATTAGTTCTATTAAAAAGTGTTGTTTAGAAACAAATTATGTATTAGTTTTTACCCCGTTTCAATATTTTACAACATGAAAAACGAAATTTAATGTCTCAATGCAAATATGGTAATCAAAAATACACTGATTTCAATTTACGAAAAATTGATAAGATTAAAATCACATTACGATAATGCATTTACCTGATTTATCATTTTTAAGATTCTTAGAAATTGCAGCTCTCAAAGCTGGTAGACATTAGATGCCGGGTTCGATCACAGGCCACTTTTGCCGGCCTAGTCGTTCGGAGTTTTTCGTGGTTTTCTACAGAACTTGGATTCTTTAAAATGATCCCTTAAAAAGACCTCCCACAGAGGGCACTTCCCTTCAGGATTAAGACCCTAGCATAGTCAATTGGCCTTAACCCCTAAACCTTACAAGTGGCAAAAACTGAATTTTTTCTTTCTTTTTTTGACAGAATTCTAATTTTTTTTTTCTAATTTTGGCAAAGGAGAGGGAGGGGGGAGAAAAAAAAAAGACTTGAAAAACATGACACAATGGAAAACAAATAAAGATTATTATCACATTTCTTAGAAAAGTGTCTTCCTTAAGAAGCAGATTTGAAATTTCTACATGGAGAAGTTATTCTCCCGAGACATTTTTAAAATTCGCGCAGCCAAAGCCGAGGGGTTCTGCTCTCAAAGCCGGTAGACGTGAGGAGCCGTATTCGATCCCAGGTTGCACTTGTCGGCCTAGCCGTTCGAACTTTTTCGTGTTTTCTCCGAAATTTGCGTAAATACGGTGTAAGATCCCTTAGAAAGATCTCCATAGATGGCACTCCACCCTTAGATCTAGAATCCCAGTGCAGTCAACTGGCCTTATTCCGAAACACACACAGTTAAAATTCGTCTGTGGAATCACCTTTAAAAAATTTCTTTGGTGTGAAATAACACTTGTTATAGTTTAATTTTTTTTTAATATTTTATTTATAATGCTGAGATTAAAGAATAACACATTATAGAACTAATCGAATGCTTTTTCTTCATTAGATATCTGCTTCCAAATGTAAGTAAAAATTAACTGAAATTCTGTTAGTTCAAAAAGTGTTCTAAAAATGGTATAAAAATTTATCTCATGTTGTGTAAAATATTTACTAGTAAACATTTTTAAAACACGAAACAGTATAATATTTCTGTTAAAAAATAAATAAAAAAATGAATAAATAAAAATAAAAAAATAAATAAAAATAAATAAAAAAGATAGCAGGGACATTTGTGCAATGCTTTTTCTTTTTCTTTTAGTTTTTAATATAGATATAAGTTTTTGGCAAGTACTCAAATGATACTAATAATGTACTCTTAGGTTTTGTCGCTATAATGAATATAAGTATTTAATTTTAATATTTTCCCTGGTTGGATAGAGTCTAGGAGTGGCATTATAGAGTTCGGGGAGTTTGAAATTGCATATATAAACTATTTAATAGATGTAAAATATTAATTCTCTGAGGAGATATTTTACTATTCCGCAGGATAACGCTCTTTCCGGGCTTTCTGAATCGTCAATGTGCATAAAACACAGGTCTATATCTATAATTTTGATTTGATAATTTTGACTGATCTTCGTGTCTTTTAGTGTTCTGAAATCGAAACTGAAGCCATTTTTTTCCTATCACGTATAGCTTTTCGCCGAAACAGGTGTCTGCCGAAACAATTTCTTCCGCGACTCTTCCACCAATATAGTTATATGGTAACATTTATAGTATGCTTCCATGATTAATTATAGTTAATCATTGAAGTATATTAGAAACCTCCAAAAATAAAGAAAATTGTGTCAATGGACACTCTGTATTTACAAAAATCAATACGTGATGGAGAAAAACAGGCTTCATTTTCGGTTTCAGAGCACAAAAAAAAAAAAAAAAAAACTAAAATTATCAAATAAGCTAAATCATCAGCTAAAATTATAAAATAAAATTTTAACAACATCATTTTTGCAGATCTGTGCAATTAATACCACCCAAACATTTAAAGAAAATACATCAAAAATTGTATTGTAATTGAAACTGCTTTGTCGACCCTAGCAAGTGGTTTATTTGCTAATGAAAAATGAACTTTTTCTTTCTTTCTTTTTCTTTTTGACACGCTCTTATCAGCTTCACCTGTATGTATGTATGTTTGTAACCGTTCAGGGAGCAAACAAAAAATCTATATTGTAAAAAAATACTACGTGAACGCCGTGGCTGTGAAGTAAAGCTCCGGGCTACGAACCTAAAGGTCTAACGTTCGAGTTCAGTCTGGGGAGATTTTTTAAAAACGGTTTTTGTTTAATTCTAAATTATTTATTTATTAAAATTTAAAAGTATGTAAATATTATGGTGTATCACTCACTTGATTTTCTCTTACCCTGCATTTTAATACTATAAAGATAGATATTTTGAGCTTTTTGGTTCACATTTCAATAAAAGCGTGTTCTTTAATTTTTTAAAACTATAATTTTATTTTTAATGATTTACGTGCCACATAATTGAGTTTACAAATTTAGAAAGTATTTTGCTCTTTTCAAAAATTCACGCGTCTTCACTTATCAACAGGATATCGGCATGAAATATGCTTAGTTTAAATTAATAATTATAAAACACAAGAAATTTTGATAATACTACTTTTACTTTCTATTATATGTAAAAGAATTTCAGGAAAAAACGGATTTTGCTCTTTGAATAAGTTAAAAAAAAAAAAAAAAAGTAAAAATAATGGCTTTGGCCAATAGCATTTTTTTTTTTTTTTTTTTTTTTTTTTTTTTAATGATAATTTTACGCTGTATTAATACATATTTTTTATTTGTTTTTATTTTCATTTTCCAAGGTAGTTTCAATTTATGGGGTTAAAAAAAAAAAAAAAAAAAAATATGATTTCTTTTTTTTTCTTTTCTTTTCTTTTCTTTTCTTTTTTTCTTTCTTTTCTGTTTCTATAACAGCACATTTATCCACAGTAAATCTTCAGGTTGTTTCTGGGATATCTTTACATCCTGAAGACATCTTGAAAATGTCCTAAGGAGAAGATGTGCTGTTAAATTTTTTTCCCTCCTTAAATTAATCATTCATGAATGAAAAACTTCAAAAGATTGAACCTGTAAAATTTCTTTTCAGAACGGAAAACGATCTGTGAATCCCTACTTTCAACAGAATTACTCTTGTTCACAGATTTACTAAATCAGAGAATTTCAGTGTTAATTTTACACCAGATATTGCGACGGAACTTCGCTCCCGCCGCCCTTCGTCACTTTCATCATCACTTTTTTTCTTCAAAATAATTTATTTGTTTATTTATTTTTAGCGACAGAGTCTAATTTACACTCAACAGGGAAATATGACTCCAGATTCATATTAAATGAATGGATCACATAAGAAAAAATTCGTCTAAATTATAGGAATGGAAAAGCACGTCAATTACGAAAAAGAAACATGAATACATTGTACATTCCAATTGTGAAAAGGAAACATAATCTGATTTTGAAAGAAAGAGAGAGAAACAGAGAGAGAAGAAAAATAACGGAGAAGTTACAAAGATATTTTCGATTAGATTATTATTTTGGTTTGCTGATTAAACTGCGCAAAAGTGGGAAAAAAAATTAAATAAATAAATATATAAACAGATAAATATATTAAAAAATTTTATTGTCTTAGTCACTGTGACAAATGAGCACAATCCAACAATAAGTTATTTTTCTCTGTTTTTTTTTTTTTTTTTACATGTTTTAATTCATTTTGTGCGTCCTTTTAAAGAGGTCTTCACTTTCACCGACCTAGGGATTTTGTGAGCCACTGTAATATGTCTTAAAACGCGTTTTCTCTCAAGAGAATTGATCTTATACACACTGAGCAATAATACAGTGATCAGCAGTGTTAGTTTTCTCCCAAACGTTTCAAGGATCATTTATAAACTTATATTGGATTGAAAGCGTAAGAAGTAGGCTTTGAACAATAAAAAATTCTAATATATACTTGTTGTTTTAAACTTCTATTCTTTTTCCTCTCTGTCTTTTTCTTCTTCTTCTTCTTCTTCCTTTTTTTTTTTTTTTTTTTTTTTTTTTACAAAATTTAAATTTAAACATTATACATGTCTGTTGAATAACTAATTTTACCAAGGAAGCTTGTTTTTTTTTTTTTTTTTTTTTTTTTTTTGGTCACTGACTAAAGTTTCAAAGATAAACCAGCTTGACAACAAGATTCAGGTATAACGAATGTAACTTTAATTAACATTTTATAGCTATGCTGATTTTAACATTTGTCAGGAAAAAATAAGTATTCATTTGAAGAGTGTTTAATATGTTCCACTAAGAAGAATTACATTAATGCATTCATATTTATTATTTATTAATAGATGTATACTATATCTTTAAATTTGTCAGAATTATATAACTTTAAGATTCAGACTGTATAATAAATATAATTACCAAATTCTGAGTGAGAAGTGTTTTCTGAAGTGTTATTATATCTATGAGTATAATCTTCAAGAGCTTCTTCCATAATAGTTCCGAACCAATTACATAAGCATGTAGCTATTACATGCATAATGCCAAATCTTGCAAGGGCCTTGTGACGGTTGATAACTATCTGCAAAAGAAAAAAACAGCATAAAAATAATAATACTGTTTATATCAATTAATCATCGATAAGCAAAACGCGTATAAAGAAATAAAATTATACTTTTAAAAAATTAAAGAACACGCTTTTATTGAAACGTGAACTAAAAAGCACAAAATATCCACCGTTATAGTTTTAAAATGCTAGATAGGAGAAAGTCGTGTGAGTGACACACCATAATATTTACATACATTTAAATCTTTAATAAGTAAATAATTTTGAATTAAACAAAAACCATTTTTAAAAAATCTCCCATGACTGGGCTCGAACGTTAGACCTTTAGGTTCGTGGCCCGGAGCTTTACCTCACAGCCACAGCGTTCACGTAGGGAAAGTCTTTTTTTACAATATAGTTTTTTTGTTTGCTCCCAGAGCGGTTACAAACATACATACAAACATACATACAGGTGAAGATAATAATATTATAGTTTTAAAAAATTAAAGAACACGCTTTAATTTACTTTCCTTATTTTAAATAAATGTAATTTTTATTGTTCACGTTTTTTTTTTTTTTTCTGTCGAAAAAATAATGATAATTTTTTTGGCAACAATTAAATTAAGGAATAATATTAAATATTTTAAATAAATGTAATTTTTATTGTTCACATTTTTTTTTTTTTTCTGTCCAAAAAATAATGATAATTTTTTTTGGCAACAATTAAATTAAGGATTAAAATTAAATGGCCAATTTATCAGTAATTAGAAGGTTTTTATTTTAACATTTTAATTAATTAAAAGAAAACTAAAACAAAATTCGAAAATCGGGCTTCGAGGTGCATCAGGAGAGGTCATTACGAACCACCATGCAAATTTTTGTAGCTCAGCCATCAGCCGTTTTCTTAAAAAGCTCTGGAAACCATACACAATGGTTTTTTGTTTGAGATATGAAGGATTTTGTGCAATCACGTTTTGCTCCCAGAGAAGTTACAAACATACATACATACAGGTGAAGCTAATATAAGCGTGTTAATAAAAGCGTGTTAAAAAGTCTATTTCAAAAGAAAAAAGAGAAATTACTTTATTGTCAAGCATTTTAAAGCGGCGGAGTGATTGAGATAAAGGTTTTTCTGCGTAAAAAAAAAAAAAAAAAAAAAAAAAATGTTTTTTCAATATGCAGTTTGAAACAACTCAAAATGTACAGCCCAAATGCAATAATAGTTATTTACAACATATGCTGTTCATTATCAAGGACGTAAAAAGCTTTAAATAAAATATAAAAAAGCGAAAAAGCAAAACAAAAATTGTTGCTACTCTACAATTAAATATATAATAATAATAATAATGAAATTAAAAACGTGAAGCAAGCAAAATTCTAAACAAAAAATTATACCAAACCCAAAGAACATTAGGGGTCATTATCAGGGAAGCCCTTCCATGTAAAATGCAGGTTAACAATAGAATAATAATAAGTGTTTCAGAGTAGAAATAGTCTTTCAAGTGCAGCTAGTAAATGCTAAAAAGCATTATTTGTTGTTTTGGATTTCTAACCATGTATGAAATAATTTGACGTGTCAGTTTGCAAATGAAAGGGTAAAATAATAACTGCTGTACATGAATCTACTTTAAAAACAATTTAAAATAGGGTTAGGAGAAGTTTTATTTGACATATAATTCTGTATTAGGGGGAGAAGGGGGTACCGCTCCACACAGACCCACATAGTACCTTTATTTATAAACAAAGCTGTTATTAAAAATTTTATTTCAAAATATTGCGACACACACACACAATTTTCATCCAAAATACTCCTTGAAATTTACCAATCTTGATTAGACTGTTCAAGTGGCAACCTCATATGAACTTCAAAATACAAATTTGAATTTCTTGCAATTACTTAATTACTTCCTTATACAAAGTATAAGGAAGTATAGGTAGTAATCCCGATTTGAGAAATGGATTTTGTATTTCGCATAGCTCGAAAATGAATGATCGTAGAATGTTGCAAATTTATATGTGTGACTGTTATGATGTATAGTTGTACACCTGCAACTTTGGTTTTAATATGAGTTCCCATTTCAGAGATATAAACGACTTTACACGGATTTTCGTGACGCCTGTATGTAAGTATGTGTGTGTGCGTATCGCGCATGACTCAAAAACAATTGGACATAGAACTTTGCAAATTGGTATATAAGTTTGTTATAACATTTAGTTGTGCCCCTCCCTTTTTGGACTTTCTATAATTTTCCGTTTTGGAGATATTTAGGAAAATCATATTTATAAAGACCAAAAATTCAAAAGTTTTGCCCATTATATATGACCTACCATCATAGACATTTCAAAGGAAGCTAATGATAGGGCTAGTAATGATATTGTTATGAAAGTTGAAGACATATTTGCGTGTAGAAAGTTATGCTTAAAGACATAAGCAGATTCTTGTCGACGAATGCATTTTATTTAATGATTATTCAGCCCGTAGATAGAGCCCGTAATGTATCTCACATAACTCAAAAACGGTTGGACATAGAACGTTGCAAATTGGTATATATTTTTCTTATAACATCTAGTTGTGCATATCCCTTTTTGGACTTTATATTGTTTTCCGTCTTGAAGGTATTTAGGAAAATTATATTCATAATGACCAAAAATACAAAGGTTTTGGCCATTATATATGACCTACCATCATAGAGATTTCAAAAGAAGCTAATGATAAAGCTAGTAATGATATTGTTATGAAAGTTGAAGACATTTTTGCGTGTAGAAAGTTATGCTTAAAGTCATAAGCAGATTCTTATCGACGAATGGATTTTATTTAATGATTATTCAGCTCGTAGACAAAGCCCGTAATTTTATTGTTGTGAAAGTTGCCGACATTTTAGCGTGTAGAAATTCCTTCTTTAAGACAGAAGTAGGCTCCAGTCGACGAATGTATTTCATTTAATGAATATTCAGCCCTTAGATAGAGCTTGTAATGGTAATGATAAAAAACGTTGTCGATATTTTAGCGTGTAGAAAGTAATTCTTCAAGAAAAAAACAAGTTCTAGTCGACGAATGCACTTTATTTAATTAATATTCAGTAAACAGTTGAATAAATCGCCTTTTTGTGCTACAAAATTAATATTCTTGAAACAATCCAATGAAATGGCCATTTTTACTACATAAATCATATAAACATTGTTAAATATACTGCAGAGCATAAATTTTGATAAATCAGGAACAGGAGAATATTTCGAAGTCTGAATGGAATTTGAAATCATCGAAAGTAGTGTCAGTGGTTTATGGAATTTTTAAGGTAGTTCTGCGTGAGAAACCAATGCGCCATTATAAAATTTCCAGAACTAGACTCGTATTGAGGTAAAATTTCCAAATTTTGTAAATCCTTTACTACCATTTTGCGTCATGTTTGAATGCCTAATTTGATGCTAAGTCAAAGCCCACTTTCGGGGAAATGAAAAAACTTTCATCCGTTTCCACTATAAATGTAATACCGTGCAGATAGTAACACGTAAAGATATAAGCAAGTTTTAGTCTACAATCATCAACAATCTTTCATCTTTTTCGTTTTTATAGTCTTATGAGTCATTTATAGAACTTTCGAAGAATTTAGTTCTGCGCAATAGACAGATGACATTTTCCAGACTATTCCAGAACTCTGTTACTATTGAAGTTAAAGCTTTCAAACTTTAGCAACACTAAACTACAAATTTTCGACAAATTCATTCGCCAAGTCGCCAAATTCGACGCCGTTGCTAAATTCGATGCCAAGACCAAAAATCTACGCTGGCTACTAATTTGCGGCATGGCGAGATTAGCAATAAAATTTTGCGGCAAATGTTGTTTCAGGATAGCCAAAAATCCTTTCTGAATTTTAACTGAGTTAATTATTTTGTAAATTTTATCATTTCCCGCTAGCAATTTTTGCCAATGAGAACAAAACTGGAACATCTACACTCGAATGATTTTCATTGTACTCTAAGCTGTGCATTTGCCAATGAGATATTCTGTAACAATGAGATATTCTGTAATAGTATATTTGTCTTGGCGACATATATAACCGTATTATCGTGACTTTTTTGGTTTGTGTATCAGTTTTTTTTTTTTTTTTTAAGAAATGTTTGTAGGCTGGAACCTGCCTGTTTATTTATGAATGAGTTACTTCACACAAAACTGTCAATATTTTCATAAGAATATGTGTATTCCTATGGTTGTATAAGGAAGTCATGTGGTGTCCACATCAGATTATTTTTTAACTGATAACACACATGAATACAGATCACAAATTATTATGGCCCCTTGTATTTTGTGACCCGGTGCGAACTCCCTCTTCGCACTTCTCTAAGCACGGTCCTTTATATACAGATCAATCACTAAAAATTTGAATTTTGTATCCAGGGAATCTCAAAATGCAATATTATACAAAAAACAGAGCTAAAAATTCAACTTCGAAAAATACTTTGTCTACTATAGGGGTAAGAGAAATTAATTTTAATCCCTGAGCAGTTTCTATGGACATGCTGAAATGTTGTAACGCACTTCCGTGAATTTTATTCAATAAAAAAGAATGCTTTCGTTTAATTTTGAGTATCCCTGTATATTGTCTTTAAGTTATATGCGCGCCATATTGTGTACTTAAATCTAGTACTATATGAAAACACCTAACATAACGTAAAATGACTGAGTTTCCAGCAATTTCCATGTATAGCCCCAATATATCCAAATTGTTTTGAATAGCCCTGCTAACAAATGGTCAATGATTTACATACCATATTTTGCACAGAACAGGATTTTATGCACACGAAGAATATATGCGAATTTCATTTTGTTTAGAGCAGCCCATGGATGTTAAACTCTGCCCCTCAGAAATTTCGTCAAAGACGTAAAATATTTTAATTCTCCTGCATGTTCTTGTACACAAATCATTTACTTGAATGTAACAAAACGATTAGTGTAGCATCCCCATATGATACAGATTGAGAACAGCGAGTTTGGACTTCCAGCTGCTATTTGTTCTTAAGATATGCTGATAACACAGACACACATACACACAGATAAAACACACACACACACACACACAAAACAACAGCTAAAAGCCTGTTTTTTCCGTTCAGGAGACCCCAAAACGTGTCAATATAATAAAAACTGAATTTCGAAAATTGGACCCCAAAATAATACTTTCTCTACCATACATGGTTAAGAGAAAGCAAATATTTATTTATATTTACTCATTTATTTATAATTTTATAAATATAGATTTATACTTTGCTATTTCTATTCCCTGCGGTGAGAGTGCAGATTTTATTTATTTCTTTTCTATTTCTTTATTTCTTTATTTATTTTAAGACTTTATGAAAAGGAATTCAAAACAGTTTTAAATTTTACTGGAAACTACATTTATAACTTAAAATGTACTGTTCTGCGATAATCGCTCGTCAACGGCAAAGCAAATTTCTAATATCTAACGTAATGCATTTCAGATTGAAAATCAGAATTTTTTAATTCATTATAACGCTTTTTTCTTTCTAAAAAATTACATAGTAAGTATTATATTTAATGTTTTCTTGAAATTCAGAAATTATTAAACTTGATAACTATTGGCTTTATCGAGAATATATGTTTCGGAATTGCATTGCATTTTCATCTCTTATCAAATAATACTTTAGCTTTAACATAAAAGATTTTGATTAATTTTTTTTAGTAGATTTAATGTTTTATTAAAATGCGGAATATTAATTTTAATAGTTGAAAGAGGATCTTACGGTTTAATATTACGTTTATTATCATGCCATTCAGGCCATATTAAGCTGTAGGAGTATCCAAAATAATAAGTTCTTTGATTAATAATACCTTGTTTTGAATTATTTATGTTTTTTAAGCAGATGTATGAGGTACTTACTTAAAGGTTATACATTCTTGAATAAAAGTAAGAAAGCATTTTTATGACTAGTATGACGTGTAATTTTTTGTTTTTCAAAAATGCCTATGAAAAAAGTAAAAATGCCCATTATAGTTAGTTACCAATGCAATGAACAATTTGTCAAATGATCTTTCAAGAGAAAATTTTAAATAAGTTATATTAATTTTTAACAGCCCTCTACACATTCATACAAACGTCTGATTTTAGATAGTAAGATCCTTCTCTTGTCAGCCAAGTTGTAGTTGTAGTGAATTTAATATTTAAAGTCAATCACATGACCAATGTGTACTTTAAAAATGATCCTATTTTCTCTGAAAAGAGCTAATAATAGTCAGGTCATTAACGTATTTGGCGAATATCCAATGCTACAAAAAAGAGACAGAAACCAGTTAATACTGATTTGGTTAATTGGTATTCAAATATTGAAGCATATTTACATGTGCTAAATCAACTTCGAAACCTTTATGTTGTTTTTAAATAAGGTATGATGTTTGGATGTTATTCCAAAACCGATTCATCACAATGCATTTCCTTGGCTTCTTTTGCATCAGCTGGTTGATATTCTTTAAAGAGATTCGAAAAATAAATGTATACCTTCTATTTTATGTAACTTATAAAAACCCAATGTAGGTAAGTATATTTTTTAAGTGTTATAGCTTTGTAAATTAATTCTATGATTTGAACATTTTAATAAAATAAGTTTTTTTTTTCTATCTTTATATTTCTCCTTTTGAAATTGTTATTTTGTTAGAAAGTTTTCTTCTTCGATCATACTGTATTCTTTATAGATTAAAAAAAGTTGCTGCCAACGGCGTCAATTTTTTCTGTCTCCGACCTCATCTCCTCGCGAATGGCAGTGTCCCCAGTGTCACGAGATGTATCAATATTTGCCGAATACTCCAAGGCACGCATTTCTCTTGGTTAGAAACTTCCATAGCCTAAATTAACGAAGTTATCAATTGAAAAACTCGCGTTAATAAAGGTACTCTATTTGCCAACTTGCAAATAGTTTTTCTTTTTACTTTGTTTTTCTGTCTCTGACGTCACTTTCCCCAGGATTATTAAAATTTAATCAATGGTGTAATAGAAAAATAAAATAAATGTCAATGTTTCAATTAGTAACAAAGAATTTTATCGTCTGCAAATAAATAAAAAACGTTATCTTAGACATTGAAAAAAAAAAAAAAAAAAAAAAAAAAAAAAATGAAATTCGAATTGTAACTTACCGTCTGTAGATATGTTTTTTCTACTTTTAGAAGATTAATATATATATATAGAGAGAGAGAGAGAAGAAAGAAAGAAAAATATATTGAAAAATTAGAATCCTCGAGATGCTCGAGAGAAGAAAAAAAATATTTAGAATAGTGAAAACATTTAAAAATACTGATATTTTTAATATATTAAGCAAAAATTTAATCCAGATGAGATGAAAATTCGTTTATATTATATTTTATTAATTTTATTTTAACGTCAGGAAAAAAAGATTTAGTAATGAATATCATGATTATGTTAAACAACTATTGCTATAAAGTTTTCAATTAAGTCCAGAAATTTTTGAAATAAAATTTAAAAGACAACAATTTGGATCAGTTTATATAAAAATTTAGTTTTTTAACTCAAAACATATTTAAACGATTGGCTTAATGGGAATATATTTAGTATGACCAGTTTATCGTGCTTTCTATTTATAAAGTAACTTTTAAGGAGTTTATTGCGATCGTCTCTCCTTATAGGAATACGAATGCTTCTAATTCTTCCTAGTATTAAATAGTAATAAGTACAAAACTTTGAATAAATACTATAAAAAGCAAGAACACGCAACAATTGTTTGTGGTCGAAAGAAAACACGACCCTTCGTCAGGCAAAAAAAGTAGGTACAAGTGCGGCAATGCAGACAAAGCGTCAACGCACAAAACCAAGTAAAGACATATAAAGTAGAATATATATATAAATACTGGTGTGAGCAGAATTCCAAAATAAAAGAAGAAAATAAATGAATAATAATAATAATAATAATAAAACTAAAAAATTGAAACCGAAAAAAAAAAAAAAAAGAGAGAGAGAGAGAAAGAAAAGAAATCAAGACTAAATGAAAACCGAAGTAAGTAATTTCCAAGCATCAGACAAGAACAGAGTAGAAGATATATCATTAACAAGATTTTTCGAATTTTTAGATATGCTAAATGCTTCATGGATATCCAAATGGGAAGAGGAGATAGGAGAAGAAATTATGTTAGTTTTAGAAAAATCAAAACAATGACCACGAGCCCAGCAAGGAGAAGCAATAGAAGATTTGGAAATCTCTTCGCTACGACCATATTCCGACGGTGCTGATTTATTCTATATTTCAAACGCCTCCTAGTTTGACGAATATAACTTAAATTACACTAAGAACACGGAATTAAATAAACATCTGATCGGTTTTCAGTAGGAATGGGATTTTTAAGAGAAGATAATTTAATTTTGTTGACAGGCTTGTAAAAGACTTTAAAATCAAACGGTGACAGACTTTCAGAAATTTCAAAAGAAAGTGATGAATGAAAAGGTAAAACTACTGGGATGAAACTGTGATCGTACAACTTGGAAACCGAACGTTTAGGATTTTTTAACTTATATACAGCTTTATCGATGATAGAGGGATTACAGCCTCAAGAAACAGTAAAAGATTTTAAAGAATTAATTTCTTTCGAAAAACTTGACTGATCAGAACAAATGTGTAAGGCACAAAAAACGTAAATATAGATAGAAGAGAAAGTGTGGTTAGAAAGACCATGCGACGGAAGAGAGATAGAGAAGGGTTTTCTAAAGAAAACCGATTCTTGTCTTTAGACACAAAAACGTCTCGGAAAGGCAAAGCGCAATCCTTTTCAATCTGTAAAGTGAACTGAATACAGGGGTCAATCGAATTGGTCAAAGAATGTAAACTAGAAAAATCGACATCAGAGGGAACAAGAATGAAAGTGTATCAACATACCTAAACCATAGTTGTCAACATTTTAATTTATTTTGGAGTATTTTTAGCCCCACCTTCATTTCGTATCACTTTATTTATTGAATAATTTTCTGTTAATTTAATTAACGAAACATTAATTGTGACGGTTCCCTAATCACTTCGAAGATTAATCATCTCTTTTGCATATCAAATATCATTTCTCAAATTTATTGGTGACTATTGAATAAAAAAGTCCCCAATATACTGCTGCCCATTGCCATGCCCTCATTTTGGGAATAATAAGTATCATTTAAAATGAAGGCCTGATACTAAATTCACAAGCTCCCCAATTTCAGTAGCAGAATAATGGAATTTTTGTAATCTCCTTACTAAACAAACCAGAGCACCTTGAATAGGAATATTAGTAAAAAGAGATTTAACATCCAAAGAAATAATAGCATAGTTAGAGGAAGATGCATTTAAGTTTGTCCACAAAGTCATAAGAGTTTTTTACTGTATAAAGATTAGTACTAGTTAAATAAGAAAGAGATTTCGAAAGAAAACGAGTAAGATTATAAGAAGCCGTATCAATATTAGACACAATAGGCCGGAAGCAGAGAATGGGCTTATGAATCTTTGGAAGAGCATAGAAACAAGCATAGTTAACAATGCAAGGAATCACCATGCATTTAGTGTGATAATTAAGAATAACAGAATTTTTAACGAGGTATTTAACTTGATCAAGATGTTTATTAGAAGGATCTTTTTTAAATTTCTAATAGGGACCTAAATTAAAAATGGACTCAACATGGGAAATGAAATCCGATTTGTTGAGCAACTGTTACAAATTCTTTTGCGATGGTCTCGAAGTTGCATTACACAATTTATTCGAAACCGCGAGGTCGAATGTTTATCCCTTCTTATATTTTCACTGCTATTCGTAACTGTTAAGTATTAAGTAAATGTTTTTCATATTAGATGTTCTTGTGTTTATTTATCGTTTAACTTTTTAGTTTTTGGTAAGTGTTTTTTATAATCTTTTTATAAATTTTCACATTTATATTTGTTTATATTGATGCGTAATTTTTTTTTTTTCCTTTGTATTTCAAAATTCTTGATTCACAATTTGATGCTACAGTAGATTAAGATTTTTTTATTTTAATTTTGGCGAGATGTAAGGGACCAAGCTATTTTTAGCTTTTGGTAGCAGTATCTCTTAAAACATCTTGTTGTTCTTTCTCGACCTGCATTTGAGGGGTCTACCTGATGATAGGCTCAATACTTTTTGAATTAACTATCTTTCTTGTTATTATTTAATTTTTATTTTGGTTTTATTATCTTATAATTGCTGCATTTTATTGCTCATTTAATGTGTAAATTCTGATTTAACATTGCTCATTTTTATTAATATTTGCTTTTTTAACCTTTTGATATTTTATCCTCTTCAATTATATATATATATATATATATATATATACGTATAACAAGTCTCGTGATTAACCCGTTTAATATTAGAGAACGATACAAAGAAAGAGAGAGATTGTATTTATACATTGCATGATTGTATTTATCAAAATTTGGGACATAAAATATTACTTACATTCGAATATTTGAAAGTGATAAATAGCTGGTAAAATGCATATATGGGTGCGATAACATGTAATGCTAGTGAAGATGGGCTGTGGCAATTGCTTTGTTTCTTTTCATAATCAACGAAATTGAGGATATGTTGACCAAGTTGCAAACCTTGATAAATGAGGTATCCAAAGCAGAAAGCTGAAATAAAATTAGTTATATTTTTTAATTATAGGCATATTTTTAAATGAAAGGTTAATAGAATAAGAAAAAAAGTTTACATGAGGGTATAGAGTAAACATTTATTAAAATAAAAAAATAAATATCTAAAGATATTTTCACAGTAAATGTATAAATATTTAATATCTATATTAATTCTTAAATTTGTGCATAATATTTTTATAGCTATTAGTTCGTTTCCAAGTGCTATGAATTTATAAATTAATATCTACTTCTAACTTCATGCAATTTTTACACAAACTATACAAAGTTTTATCATGATGATAATTTTATAAAAATGTGAAAAGTTACAATATTTCTCCTTGATATATGAGAGAAGAAATACATTTTTAAAATACTCAGAACATTCAATACCTGCTGATCCAACTTTAAGATAAAAGCTCCCACTGTGTCTCCCTTGTAAAAATCTATAAGGAGGAATCTTTTCCTTTTCTGAGTCATTTGCAGTAGCAAATTGGTAACCTGAATTTATTATAAATTCTGTAGCTGTGCTGAATCTTTCAGCAGCTTCTTGCATTACATCTTCTCTTTTTTTCAGATCTTTTAAAACTTCTCGTTTATACAAGTGAAGATCAACATGAAATATCAATAACCATAAGATTCCTAGAGCCGCCAGAGATGAACTGAACACCTAAATTATATATATGTATATATATAAACTATTAATAAAATTTTAAAAATAAATTTAATAAACATTAAATAGCATTAAAATTAATAAATTAATAAAAAACCGTATAAAAAAAAAAAAAAAAAAAAAAAAAAAAAAAATTGTTAATTTTAAAATAATAAAATTCTTTCTTAAAAATACACTTCTTTAAAACAAGAATCCAAAATAAAACTAGGCATACTAGGTGTAACAAAAATCATCATAATCCAATTTATTAATGGTACACTGCAGCATGTCTTGATTATTTTCATGTGTAACAAAAAAATAATATAGAATTATTGTTGTTTTACGCTATTTGAAAAAAAAAAAAAAAAATGATTTATCTGGTAAAAATTTTAAATCAATTTCACAGGAACCAATCTATATAAATAAAGCAAAGAGTTTGTCGGCGGAACACATCCGGGCGGACCATTCCTAATTTTGATTGGTCTAGATTTAACTACTTTGGTGATGAAAGTCGGCCATTTTTTTAAATAGTAAATATGTTGATTTTTTTAAAAATACACTGCATATATGTTACACGTTTTTAAAAGAGTTATAAAAACTGTTCATTTTTTGTGAAGACACTATATACAACGTCAACGTCAATGAAGTTCGTTCACTAAGATTTTTGTAAATAAAAAAATATAGGATCGTCGAAACGTTTTAAAATCCATAGTTATATGTAGGTGTAGACTGTGTTCAACTATTACAACTGAAGAAAACAAAATAAAAGTTAAAAAACAACAACTGAAAGTTGGTCTGAAGCTGCTTTCTGAATCCCAACGCTTTGCAATAAAGTTCATTCAGTAGAAAGGACTAGAACATTTCAGACGTTTCGAGCACAATTCTGTGTCAGTGACGTCAGCGGGAGCAAACAACATATATTGTCGAGCAATGCACGGTCGTTATCTGTGCTAAGCAGTAGCATGGCAAGGGGACGAGCTACGGATCTTGTGGTACGCAATCAAATTATACAACATCACCAAAATGGTATTTCACAGCGCCAAATTAGCCGAACATTCCATTTGGCACAGTCTACAGTGCGTGGTATTATAAAACGTTTCATTACAACTGGAAAAAACTGTCCTGGAAAAGCTCCCGGTCGGAATCTAAAGTTGACGGATCGGGAAGCGCGCCTATTTCCTCGACATATTTCTAAAAATAGGCACTTGGAAGTCGCAGACCTAGTTAGATGGGCAAGACAAAACTTTGGAAAAACTATTTTCGAAGCATCTATGCGTCGATATACAAAACGACAAAACGAGACGTAAGCCATTCCTCACTACAGCGAATAAACGTCGGCTTGTTGCGTGGGCCAAATCCTCAGCTGGATTCCATCGAAGTGGGGAAAGGTATTGTGGACAGATGAATCCATTTTTCAGGTTTCATATGGAAATGTTGGTCGAAAAGTTATTAGAAAGAAGGATGAAGCAAACGATCCATCCTGTTACAATCGCGTGGTTTTCTAAACCAAGCTCCGTGATGGTGTGGGGTTGCATAGCAGCAAATGGGGTTGACAATTTGCATTTTTGCACGGATATGATAAAGGCTCAGGACTATATACAAATTCTTGACATGAATTTACGGTCATCAGTGCAGCGACTGTTTGGTAGAAAACGATATTTATTTCAACAAGATAACGCTCGGCTACATATAGCGAAGTTAATACAAACGTGGCTAAGGTCGAAATGTGTCCCTATTTTAGAGTGACCAGCAGCATGTCCAGATCACTCGCATATAGAGAATATTTGGGAAATTTTTAAGAGGAAGGTGGCCCAGCGTCGTTCCCGCAGTATACAACAACTGAAGAATTATCTGCGGCAGGAATGGGAAAAAATTACTACAGCCACATTAAGCCGTTTAGTGTCGTCCATGACTAATCGTCTTGCTGCAGTTATCCAGCGTAAAGGTGACGTCACCTCTTGGTAATGAAGTCGAACGAACATTTTTGACTTTTGTTGTGCAATAGGATATGCTTGCATTGCTTATTATAACTATTTGTTTTGCTGGAAAGTAACACAAATGCTGCTACAGTGTTGTATTTAAATTATCAAAGATTAATAAAATGTTTCTTTTGCATATACCTTCCGCTGTGTTTCCCAATTTCTTCATTTCAAGCTTTTTCTTATGTGAACGAACTTCATTGACGTTGACGTTGTACATCAAGTTATTAGATTTAAAGATATCACGTTGCAAAGTTTCACAACGCGATATCATTCGATTGCTTTTATCTTAAAATAAGAGTCTAATATTAAACAAAAAAACAGTCTGATATTAAAGAATAATGAATAAATTTTAAAAAATTATCAGTTTTGAAGTTCTAAGAGCTGCAATTTTTAATTTACAGCGTACTTATTTCCCATACATAATCCATTAAATTTGTAAACAATCGTTGATTCATTCTTGAGAATCATTAACATAAGACCATAGAGCGTTGTTTCAAAACGAGTGCAAAGCGGAAGAAATATTTCATTTAATTTATTTTGTAATATATTATTTTGACTTTTTGACCTTAAAAAGAATTTTTAATTATGTTACAAAGCCCAAAATTTACATATATATTTTATAAACTTTCTTTCATTTAACTTTTTTATGTGTCATTTATGTATTTATTTAATAACTTTTTATCGGTAAATTCTAATCTTTGTTTTTTGGTTTTCTTACATATGTATATATATATATATATAAAGGGTGAGTCTAATGATACACTGACACAAGCAGAAGAATCGGGTAGTTGACCATGATCAGGATTTTCAAAGGTAGGAAACATCCTGATGTTGATTGACATGGTCAAAATTGTTAAATTCAATGCATTAAGATGAAGGCACCATCAAACAAAAGTTTGCCAGAATTCAGAATTTTCAGGAGTCGTGAACCAGCTGGTTGCCAGAGGCGGCTAGTAATTAATAAAAATATGTTGAAATAATTAATTCAGTCAGTAGTGATTGGATATGTATTGTGTGATTGGAAAAGTTCGTACTCAATTTTACAAATAATTTTAGCCCTGATGTAGGTCAATATAATTCATAGATTACCACTAAAAAGATTATCTGAGAGGCTAAATATTATTAATTTTATTTTGTTTTGCTATTTACAGAACTCGGATACATTTAGAAACCCGATATATGAGTTCCGCACGTTTCGACTGAACAGAATAAACTAAACCGTGTTCATCGTCGTTCATCGGTCAAGGCATTGTCGTTGGGAGACGTGTATTATAGCTGCAGGCTACAACTTTGAACACTCGCTTTAAAAAATACTTTTAAAGAAAAATGCTCTGTAAACTCGTCTTTTTGTAATAAATTATCATTATTTGCGACCTATCTCTCATCTTTTAGTCTCTGTCTTTGTAGGCAGGTAGCGTGACTGGATTGCATGTTTATGTTCCTAACCTACATGCACATTTTTCAACAATTGCTCTGAATCACCCTGCATATGAGATAATTATAAAACTATCTTTTCTTACTTTTTTTTTTTTTTTTTTTTTAAATTTCTTGTACTGAATTTACTGAAATTTGTAATTATAAGATTATATTGTCTTTATGATTTTTATTTTTTGGCATTTTTGGCTTTCTCTTTGTATCTGGCGTTTTTCGCTGTTAACGTCTAATTATGTTAATATTTTTATTTCATTATTTTTCAGGTACTTACCTCTGAATACATTCTATGTTCTCTCTGCTGGTCGCCGATATAAACAATGGCTCCGAGCATAAGTATGAAAACAGCATATATGCCACTCATCAGTATAGACAAACCATGTCTATAAATAAAAAGAATTTATTTTGATATTTATTTTAATCGTCGTAAAATATGATGATTCAAAAATTTATTTCAGTTTTTTTAATAGCATCATAATTGAGAAAATGCACATATGTAAATTAAAAAATATGTTGCTGTTGGCCAGAATAATCTGCATATGGAATATTGAGCCGATAAGAAGCGTTTGGAGTTTTCCGTGGTTTTCTCTGTAAATACGGGATATGATTCCTTAGAAAGACCTCCCCCTCCCGGAGGGCACTGCACCTATAGGCCTAGGACCCTAGTGTCAGCTTAAGCAATGGACCTTAAGCCAGACAATCAACCAACCAGCCGACGAGAAACCCCTATTTTATAGCAAATTCTTTAGATGGTCAGTGAAATTATGAACTATTTTGATTTAGCTTAATCACTGATAAAACTATAAACTTATTCCGATTTTTTTTTTTTTTTTAATAAAAATTCTGGGAATTTTTGGAAAAAAAAAAAAAAAAATAAATAAATAAAGAAGACTAATCTAACCCTTTTATCAAGCTAGCTTTTCAAAAATAAAATGAATTTTTAAACATAACGACCAATTTCCTAAGACTTTAAGACTAAATCTATATGTTGTATGCACAGAACTTTCCCAATGAAACTTCTTTAATTGATGGCAGGTTTCTGATGATGCATAAAGCTGATGATGATGATTTTTGATGATGTCTTGGTCACCTTCATAAATGGTCATCAATTCGGTCATCAATTCTCCTGCATTGAAGTCAGCACTATCGAAATATCACTTCTGAAGCAATAAACAGGCGCAACAAGCTGTAAAGAAATTCCTTAAACTGGGCATATATTTTTGAAGGGGAGTTTCCTGAAACTGATTTCATGACCAATGCATCTATGTTAGGGACGACTATGTGGAAAAAATAGCTAAAAATGTATAACTTGCTATATTATTGTATGTTCCTGTTTGTAATAATGCTTTCTTATGACAAGAAAAAAGACAAAAGATAGTTTCGAAACGTAATTTTCACATTTGCTGTGCAAATAAGATTTCCTTTCTGAATAATAAAAATAATATGTATTATTAATTTTTTTTCCAGTGCTTCACGTGAAACTCGTAGTTATTACATATTTGTTAGAAGTTACTCAATCATTTTTCTGATTTTAAGCTATAAATTTCTGCAATTTCAAAACTAGTACAGAGTTAATGTTTAGTGACTGTTCCAAAACTGTATTAGTCTGTATTAAATCGATAATTTTATTAATTTTTGCAGTTCAATAAATTCATATTTTCGAATGATTACCGAAATATCAAAACATTATTTAAATAAAAATTTAAGTAAACAAAACATGTTTTAACATTAGAAGCTTTTTATTGTGGAACCCTAAAAATCACAAAATAAAAATTTATTCTTCCAAAGATATGCTATAAAGAAATGAAGATTTCAGCACTAAGAAAATTCTAGAGAAAAATATAGATATTTCTCTTTTACAAGAAATGAAAAAATTTAAATATTCAAAATATTTTTAAAAGCATTCGGGACCAATATTATTAGCTGTTAGTTTTTATATAATTATTCGTTAAGCCATAAATTACAAAGGTCGTTTGTGATATTCCACTCGGTTGCCATCTCTTTTGAGCATGTGGCGCCTCTGCTTGTCCAGCCCTGCCGCATCGTAGCCATTGAACGAATTAGAAAATTTAATTATTTCTACAACTTCAAGATACGCGGCGTACTTATGGTTTTGATAATTTGCGATTTTTACGACGTTATCGAAATGGATATTTATGTTTTCCTCCTGGTTTACTTTTGTTAACGCAGTAGTGACTTTTCCGGCTGCGAAAGAACACAGCCACGATACCGTCGCTAAAATATTTTAAATATTTAAAAAAATTATCTCTTGCAAAAGTGAAATAGCTACCTTTCTTTAGAATTTTCTTAGTGTTGAAACTTTCATTTTTTTTACAGCATGTCTTTGCAAGAATAAATTTTTAATTTATTCTTTTTAGGGCTCCACAAAAAGAAGCTTCCATTTTTTTTTTTTTTTTTTTTAACTTAAATTTTTATTTTAGGCGTTTTATTAACTAAAACAAAAGCTTCTTAAAAGAACTAACGAAAATTTCGTAGAATACTGTGTCATACTTGCCAACATACTAATTAATATTCCGTAGTATTGTTAGCCCCGCCTTCTTTTTCTCACCGGTATCATTTTAGAGCATATTTCCTCTTATTCAATCGTAATTGCATTTAGAGAATATTACTCTAAAAATTTATTGGTGAGAGAAAAAGGGCAGGACTAACAAGACTACAGAATATTAATTAGGATGTTGGTAAGCATGCTGTGTAGAAAATGATTTTTTTTTTCATCAATTGAAATCTTTTTATTAATTATCTGCAAAAAAGTAACACATCAGCTTTTGATTATCGAACCCATAACCATCGTGTTATCAATATGACGCTCTAACCAACTGAGATAGCGAATGACGTAAAAAGCTGCTTAGATTTGCATTAAAGGGGAGGCGCCTTGTTTTTCAGCGTGACACAAAGATACGACGAGGAAAAATCTAATTTCAATAAAAAGTTTCTAATATATATATATATATATATATATATATATATATATATATATATATATATATATATATATATATATATATATATATATATATATATATATATATATATATAAATTGAATAATTTAATACCATTATAATACCCAGCAACCAAAAGATAAATGAAAATACCAACATTACAAAATTAAAAGAGACTACAGTTCATTTTAAATGTTTTCACAGATTTTTTATAATTTAATACCAAGATCAATTAATAGTTAAATCCTTTTAAATTACTTACGCAGAAGTGAACTTCTATAACCATAACACTAAGCCTATCGATAAGAAAAATTTTTGCATATTCCAATATATATACTTCAATTTTTGCTTGTGCTTTATAGTAACTAAAAAAGAGTTTCTTGAAAAACTCTTCAGGTATTGTGCAGCCAATGAAAAATTCCTTTTATCAATTGATACCTTTTCTATAAATTATCTGCAAAAATCTGCCGTTCGAGGATCGAACTCATGACTATCGAGTTATCAACGTGGCGCTCTAACCAACCGAGCCATCGAGCGACGAAAAGAACTGCTTACATTTATTTTAAAGTGGAGGCGCCTTGTTTTTTTTTTTTTTTTTTTTTTCTTTTTTTAACGTGACATGAAGACGCGATGACACAATCCAATTTCAATAAAAAGCTTCTAAAAATAAAATAAAATAATACTTGAGGTCTAAAACAAATTCCTCTAAGTATCACGTAATTCAATACTTACTGCGGTGGGTACTTTGTTTTGGGAGAATCCTGCACTGCAACATTTATAACAGATATACTGTCTCCATAGAATTCAGGAGAAGGAGGTTGTCCGCCACTTGTAAATTTTGGAACTCGCAAACTAGATCTTCCTATGTCATTAATACCACGTGCAGATACAGTTCGTCTCAATACTCGTGGGCTTGTTTTGCCCAGTGTCCCGGATGATACGAGTAAATTGTTGAATGCGTTGATACGATTCACTGGAAAAATACAAATAAATAAATAAATATATATATATGGCATTTTTAAGATGGTAACTTGGAAAATAAATTACATCACTGTAATATTATATACATATTTTTATTTCTTTTATATATCTGTATAAATATGATTTATAACTATACATTTAAAAAATTATCATCTCCTAGGAATATTTTAAGGTTTGATCATCAAGGCCACTAACTGCCACAGCAAAATTTTAATGCATCCAACAAGGATTCCTTTGATTTTTATCGCACTTTAGCGTACACTGAAGACGGTACGCTAAATGCTACCGAAACAGCTGTCTGCTTCCCAGTTTTTTCTCTTTGGCGTTCTAGACGTTGTAGTTTTTACTTGGTTTTATTACAGCATGCAATGTCACTCGCGAATCACACTCACCACATTGAACTACAGCATCATATGGTTTTAATGTTTGTGCTAGAGCAAACTTGTAAATAATAACGTAATATTTAAAAAAAACTTTTGTCTTTCGCTAATGAAAGTCATCGCATTATCCGTTGTTTTAACATAAAATCTTCTTCTTTTTCATGGTTGGTTGGATGGGTTTTACGTCGCACTAGTGCTGCGCAAATGGGCAATTGGTGACGGTCTGGGATTCCCCCCTAGAGGGGGTCCGGAGACATGCCATCACAATTTTGATCCTCCACGGAAGAGATGGCTCTCCCGTTTCTCTTCTTTTTCATACTATTATGCGCATATGCCACGTTTTTTATATTCTGACCTGATTGCATAAAATTTGCATATGAACAGAAATAATGTACTTTGAAGAATAGTTGGTTGGATAGGTTTTATGTCGCACTAGTGCTGCGCAATCCTTTAAAGAATGATTTTAAAGAACGATTCCATTTCTTTGGGTTGGCTAGTTGGTTGGTAGGTTTTGTTTTACGTTGTACTACTACTGCGCTATGGGTAATTGGCGACAGTTTGGGTCGCACCCCTAAGGATGGTCCTAATTTCTTTGAGAATCCGAAATTGTGTTAAATTTTTTTTTCTATTAGATCTGTTTCCTCCTTTTTTTAAAACAAAAGTTACCATTGCTAGTTATCCAAAAATGGCGATAGTATACAAGAAATCTTAGTGTGTTTATAAAATGGTTTTTCCTTTTGTTATCTCTTTTATTAACCTCTGGAATATTATTACCCCACATGAATGATATTATCAGATCTAATCTTATTTTCCACTCATAATAATATGCTAGCTTGCAAAATGCATTTATTGAAAATGTGGTTGGTTGGTTGGGATTTACGTCGCACTAGTGCTGCGCAATGGGCAATTGGCGATGGTCTGGGACTCACCTCTAGAGGTGGTCCGGAGACTTGCCATCACAATTTTGATCCTCCATGGAAGGGATGGCTCTCCCGCTTCGGTGACCCTCAGAGGTATATTTTGATGAAAACATGAAGGACATTGCGGCCTGTTGAACTACATAAGATAATATCATCCAATCTGTCATTATTCTTGCCCGCTCAAAACTAATAACACTGTTTATAAATCAGTCATCAAATTAATCTCCGTAAATCTTTCTTCTTTTGTGCAATTCAAATAATACATTACTCATTGTTCAAGGCCATATCCTGTATGATCACAGGACTCATAATTATATCTCGAATGAAACTTTTGACAGTAATTACTCTAAATCTATTTTAAAGACTGGAAAACAAACCAATAAACATTCGAACTATTTTTCTTTAGACATTTATTACTTATGATTAGTTTGTTTATCAATATTATTATGTTCCCAGTTATAACTATGTATAATATCATATTTTAATTCATTATTTTTGTTTTTTCTATTCTATTTAGTGTTTTTTCGCTTTCTGTAACTCAAGGTCATTTTGTTCAGTTGCAATGTAGCATTCAGTCGATTAACACGCGTCATTTTCAGGCGCATAAAAATAAAGTTTTCCATACTCCTATATAGAGTACTTCTTTTCACACAATAAAATAACAGAAGTAATATAACGTACTAAATGGAAACTACAATAAATAATCACTGGATATTTTTCTCATCACAAAAGGAAAATAAATTAATGGAAAATCATCGTTAACCAAGAGGAGTGGAGTGATCAAATAATACCTGAACTGAATGCAAGGTAAGTGATATTTACTTATCTTACTTACCTGATCAATAACTTTCATGCACAATAATATAGATAAAATAAAATATATATAAATATCTATTTGCTGTTTTTGTAACAATATAAAACAAAAGAAATTCAGTGCATGAAATTACATCTTAATTTCGAACATTTTATAAGAAGATTATGAGCTCTGATATGTGCTCCTCAATATAAATACATGCACAAATCTATACATGCACGATAGATTAATCACTCACTCCTGTAGAAGCCCCAAAGAATTCATTCAAGTGTTATATATTAACTGAATATATTAATGCACTAACTGTAATAACTAAAATTATAAACTCGAATAAATAAATGAAAAAATGACTTATCTCAAAGAAAGTCAGATTGTAGAAAAACTGAATCAAAACAATTATTCAACATGGAGCTTTAAATTAAAAATGCTCCTTATTAAGGAGGATCTGTATGAGGTGATAACGGAAGAGCCCCCTAGCCCTATAACATCGGACTGGACGAAAAAGGATAATAAAGCTAGAGCCCTTATTAACTTGTTTATAGATGATTCTCAGATTATTTATGTGAAAAATTTATCAACCGCAAGCGAGACATGGAATACCCTGAAGGCAATACATGAATGAAGAAATCTATCCTCCAAACTGTATTTATTGCGAAAGCTATACAGTTCAAAATTTGAGGAGAAAGGCAATATTCATAATCACATAACAAAGATCTTAGAAACTGTTGACAGATTGAAAGCCATAGGGGAAGAAATTAAAGAGTCACATGTAGTTGCGTTGTTTTTGTGCTCTTTGCCACCCAGCTTTGAAACACTCATTACAGCTGTCGAAGCTCGGCCTGAAACAGAATTATCTATTGAATTTGTCACTAATAAATTAAAAGACAAATGTAATCGTAGGCGCGAAAATACATTATTAAATGAAAGCTCATCAGAAGCACTTACGACAATTAATAAGAAACATTCTTATAATCATAATTATAAAACAGAAAATAAATTCGGTACTTACTGTAAAAGGAAAAATCATAATAAATCAGAGTGTTATCATTTGAAAAATAAAAACAGTAACACATATAAGAAACAGAATAATACTGCTAAACACAAATTTAACAACACATCGCACTGTTTTGAAACACAGAGATATGAGACGAAAGAAAGACCGCGACTGGAAACTAATGATGAAAACGAGGAGTCGACGCGCTCCTTAAAGAATAATTTGGCATTTCTGGCTACAAGTTCTAATAATGCAGCCTGGATAATCGATTCAGGGAGTTCGTCCCATATCACCAATAATAAACAGTTATATACACACTTAGATGAACAAGATAAATCTGAAGTAATAATAGCAAACGGAGGAAAATTAGAATCATATGGCTCGGGAGAAATAACATTTACTACCCAAACATCGCAAGGCGAAATAAATAAAATAGCTTTGAAAAATGTATTATACGTGCCAGACCTAATCGAACTTACTGTCCGTCGCGAAGGCAACTCAGAATGGATGTAAAATAATATTTGAAGACAACGGGTGTAAAATAATTTATCAGGGTAAAACATACCTAGAAGGAAAACTTAAAAATAATTTGTATGAATTAAATTTGCCAAAATCTGAAAAATTCGACAATGCTAATCTTACGTACCAATGTAACAATGAAAATTGCATTCAATTATGGCATAGGCGCACAGGTCATAAAATTATGACGCGACTAAGGAAATAGTAAATAAAGAATTAGCTCTTGGAATACAAATTTGCGCATGTAAACACAATAACGCATGTGAAACCTGCGTAAAAGCGAAACTCACCGACATGCCATATCCGAAAGCAACACAACATAGGGCTAATAAAATACTACAACTTATACACATCGATGTGTGTGGTCCAATGCATACTCCGACAATTGGAGGAAAACAATATTTCCTAACAGATGACTACTCCAGGTACACTATCATCTACTTACTAGCGAAAAAGAGCGAGGTAACCATAAAACTCAAAGAGTACGTCGCATTCACGAAAAATAAGTTTGGTAAAGTACCAGAGGAAATTCGTACCGATAACGGTAGAGAATACATAAACAGGGAACTTGAGGAATTTTTTAAGGAAATTGGGATAAAACATCAAACAACAGTACCATATTGTCCCTCTTAAAACGGAGTTGCGGAACGTAAGAATAGAACTCTCGTAGAAATGGTGAGAAGCATGCTGTCGGATGCAAATCTAGAAAAGAAATTTTGGGGTGAAGCCCTTATACAGCAAATTATCTCATTAATAGACTCCCAACGAAAGGAAATCGTAAAACCCCATATGAACTCTGGACAAAAAGGAAACCAAACTTAGCGCATCTAAAAATATTTGGTTGCAAAGCCTACGCTTACTTATATAAGACAAAAAGAAATAAATTAGACAATAAATCTGTAGAAGGTATTTTCGAAGGATACGATGACCAATCAAAAGGGTATCGAATGTACACTGGAGGTAGAAAAATAATGATCGCTAGAAAGGTAAAATTCATCGAGAATAATTTTCAGAATCCAAACGCAAATACTGACAAAAACTCAGATGAGATAAATCATACAAATAGCACCTTAGATACAGAAACTGAAGAACAAAACAATACCGTAGAAATTGATGTAAACAACATTTCGGAAACAGAGCAAATAGATCAGGATGATCAAGCCTGTTTACCTAGAAGATCTGAGCGTGTGAATAAAGGGGTCCCACCTGACAGGTTCGCATTTTTAGTCAAAAATCAAAGAATCGTCGAACCGAAATCTTGGAAAGAGATAGAAGAAATGGGGAATCAGGTTGAAAAAGGAAATTGGATAAAGGCAGCTCAGGAAGAAATAATGTCTTTAGAAAATAATAAAACGTGGGAATTAGTCGAACCCTCGGTAGGAAAGAGAGTCATAGGGTGCAAATGGACTTTTAAAGCAAAATATAACTCAAAGGGAGAAATAGATAAATATAAAGCACGCCTAGTAGCGAAAGGATACTCGCAAAAATTCGGTAGCGAGTATGATGAAACGTTCGCCCCTGTAGTCACTTACACAACCATAAGAGCATTCCTTGCTAATGCAGCATATAAAGGGTTAAGAGTAAATCACTTAGATATTAAAACAGCGTTCCTTCATGGAAATCTTACGGAAGAAATATACATGTCACAGCCAGAGGGCTACCAGGTGAAGAAAATAAAGTCTGTAGATTGAATAAGGCGATTTACGGTTTGAAACAGGCTGCTAGAGCCTGGAATCTAAAAATTGGGGAAACGCTAGGAAAACTGGGTTTCTCATAAAGTGAAGCAGATTCCTGCTTGTTAAAAAGAATTGAAAAAGACAATAATACCACTTACATAATTTTATACATCGATGACCTTCTGGTCTTAGGTAGCGAAGCAGACATAAATAAAATTGTCGCACAATTAAATGAAGAATATGAAGTAAAACATCTTGGGGAGGTAAACTACTATTTAGGAATAAATATTGAGAGATTACAGAACGGCAACTTTGCCTTAAATCAGATTAACAAAATTAATCAATTAACTGAAAATTTTAACCTCAATGATGCAAAGCCCACGAATACGCCAATGGATACCGGATACATTGGAGCAGACACCGAAAAGAATCTATTAAAAACAAATACAAATTACCGAAAAGCGATAGGTTCACTCCTATAAATTGCCACAATTACACGTCCGGACATTTCTGCCACAGTTAAGATATTAAGCCGCCGTATAGAAAATCCAAGACAAATGGATTGGATGGCCGTAAAAAGAGTCATCCGCTATCTCGAAACCACAAAGAATCTAAATCTAGAGTTAGGCATAGAAAAGAAACCTATATTAACGGTGTATTCTGATTCAGACTGGGCAGAAGATAAGAAGGACAAGAAGTCCACCTCCGGAAAGTTATTCAAATTGGGAAATTGCCCCATCCACTGGATAACCAAGAAGCAAACATGCATAGCAATGTCATCAGCTGAAGCAGAATTTGTCTCTGCTGCAAACGCCGCACAAGAGACGAAGCACGTTATGAAGCTACTCGAACAGCTAGAACTGAAACAAAATCTTCCAGTCATCCTATTTGAAGATAACATATCTACAATAAAAATGATAGAAAGTGAAAAATTCCGATCGAAGACGACGATTTCATTGCATCAAGCATATCAAAACCGAAGGAATCATAGAATTGGAATACTGCCAAACAAAAGAGATGACTGCCGATATTTTAACCAAGGCACTTCCGAAAGCAGACTTTTGCCGACATAGAGAAAACCTCCAACTAAAAATTAATACGAGAAACATGTCAGATTGAGGGGCGATGTTGAACTACATAAGATAATATCATCCAATCTGTCATTATTCTCGCCCACTCAAAACTAATAACACTGTTTATAAATCAGTCATAAAATTAATCTCCGTAAATCTTTCTTCTTTTGTGCAATTCAAATAATACATTACTCATTGTTTAAGGTCATACTCTGAATGATCACAGGACTCATAATTATATCTCGAATGAAACTTTTGACAGTAATTACTCTAAATCTATTTTAAAGACTGGAAAACAAACCAATAAACATTCGAACTATTTTTCTTTAGACATTTATTACTTATGATTAGTTTGTTTATCAATATTATTGTGTTCCCAGTTATAACTATGTATAATATCATATATTAATTCATTATTTTTGTTTTTTCTATTCTATTTAGTGTTTTTTCGCTTTCTGTAACTCAAGGTTATTTTGTTCAGTTGCAATGTAGCATTCAGTCGATTAATACGCGTTATTTTCAGGCGCATAAAAATAAAGTTTTCCGTACTCCTATATAGAGTACTTCTTTTCACACAATAAAATAACAGAAGTAATATAACGTACTAAATGGAAACTACAATAAATAATCACTGGATATTTTTCTCATCACAAAAAGAAAATGAATTAATGGAAAATCATCGTTAACCAAGAGGAGTGGAGTGATCAAATAATACCTGAGCTGAATGCAAGGTAAGTGATATTTACTTATCTTACTTACCTGATCAATAACTTTCATGCACAATAATATATATAAAATATATATAAATATCTATTTGCTGTTTTTGTAACAATATAAAACAAAAGAAATTCAGTGCATGAAATTACATCTTAATTTCGAACATTTTATAAGACGGCCACGACAGATTTTACGTGCACCAGTCACCATTAGTGTACACAACGGTCTTTGGCGGGTTCGAGTATCGAACCCGCAATCTTCCAATTATGAGCCCGGCGCTCTACCAAAGGGGCTACCGCGGCCCTATTGAAATTGTGAAATACATATAAAATTTTTTAACACGCAATCTACAGAAAATTATCTTAAGTCTTACGTACCGTCAATAACAAAAGTATTTGAACACTAGCAAAAATTCCTATATAAAAAAGTAGAGTTAATACTGTTTTGTGAAATAAATCCTTGTCGAATCATGTTCTTAGTCAGTCTAAGAACATGATTCGACAAGGATTTATTTAACAAAACAGTTTTAAGTGTACTTTTTTTTACATAGGATTTTTTGCTGGTGTTCGAATACTTTTGTTACCGAATGTAATATTACAGTAAAATGTAAATAAATAAATAAATAAATAAATAAAAATAAACATAAAAATTAAATAAAAATAAAAACTAAACATTAAAAATTTTATTTTATATGTACAGTCGGTAACAAAAGTGTCCGAACACTAGCAAAAATGCCTATGTAAAAAAAGTACACTTCATACGGTTTTGTTAAATAAATCCTTGACGAATCCTGTTCTTAGTCAGTGTAAGAACATGATTCGATAAGGATTTATTCAACAAAACCGTGTGAAGTGTACTTTTTTCACATAGGAATTTTTACTAGTGTTCGACACTTTTGTTACCGACTGTACATTTTATTGGCTAATATTATTTTGATTAAGTATTGGCAGCAGTGCATTTATGATTTATAATAACTTTTCTAAGGTAGAAATATTAATTTTTTATTTTTATTGGGAAATAAATCATTAACAAAAAATAAATAAATAAATAAATAAATAAAGATTGAATTTATTATGCGACTGGACTATAAATTCGAGTACCAGTTAGTTTTTTCGATCTATTCTAGATTCTCGAAAACTACCCTTTCCTTATTTTTCTTGCGTATTTACCGGTCTGGTCAGAAAATGCACGGAAATTTGTCAACGTAAATGCTCTGAAGAGTGAAAAGGTAAGGTTCGAGAATCTGGAACCATCGAGAGGGCTAGCTGCTTCCCGTCTATTACATGACGAGAATTTGATTTACTAAATGATAATTATTTAAATTATATTATTTATATATCTATTATTCATTTTAAACTGAAAACTACTGAAGAATTTAATAAACTCCGGATAACCATTTGAAAATATTTACAGATTTTACGTTTATGTAGATTTTATGTTAGTATATTTACGTTTAAGAATTTGCACTTTTATGAGAAAAATTTGTGATACAGTGTAATATTTGAATTTGCTAAACGTGACTCTAGAATTTAATAATAAATAAGATACCTCCTCCTCCTGGTGAAGGTGGGGCCGAAGCAGAGTAATCATCGCAGAAATTGAATGGATTGGGTTCCTTAGACGATGTTGATGAAGTGTCGGTGACAATTGTGATCGGGCAACTAGTGTCATTGCCAGTAGATGGAGTTCTGATCTTTTCAATTGTTTGCATTTGTACACCAGGAATTTCCACAGACGGCAGGTCACAATCAGATCTTCGATTCTAAGATTAGATAAAAATAGTTTTTATTATTTTAAGAAATTCTCTATTTTTAAAAAAGTGGTAATTTATGTAAAGATAGAACGTTGAATATTGTTTTTGATATGATTAACAGTTAATGTAAAAATTATAGAAATAAATATTTTGTTAAAGTGTTTAATAAAAAATAAATAAATAAATAAATAAATAAATAAAAGACATTTAAGTAATACGCATAGTAAATCACAGATATATATATATATATAAGACCTTAACAGCACATCTTCTCCCCAGAATATCTTCAAGATGTCTTCAGGATGAAAACACATCCCCAAAACATCCTGAAGATGAACTGTGGATAAGTGTGCTGTTAGGGGAGATAAGTTGTTTTGAAGTGAATCAAATTTAATTATTTTAGTGTAACTATTGGGATTTAGTATTGGTGTTGGTATTAATGTTAAGGCCAGTTGGTTGTGCTAGGGTCCTAGGTCTTTGGGGAGTGCTCTTCGTGAAGGCCTTTCTAAGGATTCTAGCGGTTATTTACGCATGTTAAAAAAAAAAAAAAATATGGAAAATTCAGATCGATTATTATGACGAGCGTGACCTGGCATCAAACCCGGCATTTCACGTTTACCAGCTTTGTGAGCAGAACCTCTCGGCCACTGATGGGTCCCTATAGGGATTTAGAAAGAATCAAATTAAACAAAATAAAAAATAGACTTTTCATTGCAAATTTAATTTACGACGTATACAGCTCACACTTTAAAATATTTCATATTTTTTAAGCGTTTTTATATAGAAGACCTTGAATGCTCGACTTCGATTTTTTGAAAATTTATTTATCTTAGACATATTTTGAAAATAGCAAAATTGTACGAAAAAGCTACAGAAACTTATAAAATCAATTAAAAATTTCAAGGTATTCAATTTCAATAATTACAGAATTTAAAATTTTATAAAACCAACATGAGAAAAAAGTACCAGTGAGTAAAATCACATCACAGACATTATAACGTTGTTCAAAGTTTCAGCACTGTGTCATAAAGAGGTCCAAAGGTATGGCATGACAAAAAAGCTGACTGAAACCCTCTTATGTCTCTATATAAGTTCTCCAATCGAAAAAATATTACACAGTCAGATCACATTTCATGACAAAATAACGGTGACAGAAAAAGAACGGTGAAAACGTCGATGGCACAAATAGTAAATAGATTTCCATTTTTATTTATGACTAACATAAGTCATCAATAATTTTATTTAGGGAAAAAAAAGATACTCTGAACTTTTTCATGATGAAACGGTGAGAATTTCTATGCGACTTAACCCTTTACCTGCCGCATTATAACACAGACAAGAAATGTATTTGTAACTTTTTTTTTTTTTTTTTTTAGTTACTTAAGAGTATTCTTCAAAGATATATGCGATGAAAATTATGCATACCACCTCATCATAGTAGCTAATAAGAATTTTGTGAGGTAGTACTTTAGTGTACCATTGGTACATAGAAGTCGAAAAAGATATTAGAATTAAAAAAAATGTAAAATATTTTTTTTTTTTTTTTTTTTTTTATTGCGACGCTGCAGCGCATCTTAACTGCGCAATTGGCAGAATATTAAAAATGAAAGATTTTGAGTCCAGGTCATAAATTCTCCGAAAATTTTATTTCGTCTACTCAGGTAGACGTAACTATGCCTCGCATACAAATGCGCAAACAATATGCGCAGATGTGTACATTTGAGAGAGGTGTGTAGTTGGGCTCAAAGAAGTCGGTTGGTCTAATCCGCGAATTGTTTGACAGTTGGATAGGAACGATGCCATTATTAGATGAATAGAAGTTTAGTCCGTGCAAAGCACGGTGGTAGTTTCGTTATGAAAATTCCTTTCAAAATTTTAAAAATCTCATATAATAAGATATATACAAAACATCAATTAAAGAAATATATATACAAATCGAAAAAAATGATTAAGTATTTAAATATTAATTAAATAACTTCAAATGAAATGGGTTATGAAAAAGTACTTAAGATGTTTATCCTGGCAAAGCATGTTGGTAATTTGGTTATAAGAATATATAAAGAAATATATATAAATTTAAATATACAGATAAAAAAATGATTAAATGTGTAAATATCGATTAAATATTTTCAAACGAAATGGGCCATGAAAAGTAATAAAGTGTTTTAACCAGAGCTAAACACGGTGGTAATTTGGTTATGGGAAGCGCTGTGTTTCTTTTGTTTTAAATAAACTGGATAACTTTTACATAACTAAGAAGGTCTTGCAAAATTGTGCAATTTTCATGCGTACACTAAGAATCTAAAAGTCACTAATAACACTTCCAGTCCGCAGAAGAATAAGATTTTGGTAAACAACAGAAGAGTCATTCAAGTAATGAATCATTGTAATTCTAAATTATTCATAGAGAGGAAAAAAAAAATAAATAAACTATTCATTGTGGGAAATATATATATTATATATAATATATGAAAAAAAAAAAAAAAAAAAAAAAAATGTAATAATATATTTCAAATGTAAAAAAATTTGAAACAAATTTTTCTAATCAAATTATCACTGTGCTTCGCACGGTTTGATTTTATGTAATTCGATAAATATGACGTCGCGATCAACTTTTAGTTTATATCAGATAAGTACATTATCATGATTGCAAGAAAATTGTGTAATAACTATTAGCCCATAATTTTTATGACTGAATTTTATATATTATATTATATTTTAATTTTATCCTCCATGGGTATTTTAGAATTGCAATGGTAGTTATAAACTTTCGTTGATTGACTCGCAAAAATCGACCTGCAACCGTACAAATGATTCACATTCATTACTTGAATGACTCCGCCGTTGTTTACAAATCTATAGATTGAAAGCGAATTTCACATGCTTATATCTTTTTTCACATTGAGATTAAGGAAAAAGAGTACGCACAAAAAAATGTTCAGTTTTGAAAGATCTTTCTAATGATGTAACATTTATGCAGATTAATTTTAAAAATATATGCAGAATTTCTTTTAAAAAAAGATGGCTGCCAAAAGTTTGTGTTTTGAAGCGGTCTAACTGGAATTGTTCCTGACAGACGATGCTCATTATTATGTTTAATATTGACAGGAATGGGTGGACCATGGGTGAACACAGCGTCAGGGAGGAAGAGGTCAGCGTACAGAGAGGACAGAACGTGAGAACCAATGCATCGTCAGAGCTGCACTCAAAGCTCCAATTCATTATTACCATCGATCCTACGTGGAACTGGTACTTCAGTTACTTCATAGACCATTAACAGGCGGCTCGGAGAAATGGAGTTGAGCTCACAGATCTCCTTGTGCGGTCTGCTATTGAACTCTGTATAACGACAAGCACGTTTGCAGTGATATCAGGATCGTTCGAACTGGAATGTCACTGAATGGAGTAGAATTGTCTTCAGTGATGAGTCCCACTCCGATTTGAGCCCCGATGACCAGCGAAGACGCGCATAAAAATACCGGAAAATGATAAAAATAGGGGAGCGTCCCCAAATAATAGTGGGTGATAATGCAAAATGGGCGTCATAATCGTATTCAGGAGGTTATTTAACATAAGAATTTGCAAAAATGGTGTTGGGGCCGATTTTCATGCAGAGCAGTGCCATTTGTAGAAAATCTTATTTTAAATCATTTTAAGGAAATAAAATAGAAAAGTAGGTTCTAGTCTATGAATATTCTCGGAACCAATCCTAGAAGACTGTTATTAGAAACACTAACTTCATGATAATAGGATTATATACACCACAAAATAAGAATATCGTTTGTTCAGAAATAATATTCTACAGCTATTTACAGAATCTCTCATAGGCAAATGCATAGCTTAGAGTTCAACAGAATTCGCTCCTGTGCAGATAGCCTAATTTTGCACTCTTTGACAAACAATTTAGCTGCGAGAAACAATGCATAATATATAGAAAAAAATTAACTCCGATAAAACTGAGAAAGGGTTTGCTGATTTTGGCAATCCTGAACTACTTTCTGCCAAATTTGTTCGCTAATCTCGTGATGTCACTAAATTCATCACTAATGTAGATGACAACTTGTCGCAGAGTGAATGCTTTGGCGACAAAATTGGCAACCTGGCGTTAATTTTGGTGAAAAATAGTAGCTTAATATTGCCAAAATTTGGAAGCTGGCATGATCTAATGTTTCCTTGCGCAGAACTAACTTCATCAAAAGTTCTACAAGTCACTAATGAGAATATAAAAAGGAAAGAGTCATTACTATAATTATTGTTGACAAGAGCCTGTCTATTTCTTTACGTATTACTTTATACACGGCATTACAGTTAAAAGGGAAATAGATGGCAGATTTCTTCACTTCCACGGAAATGGGCATTAGCGGCAAATTTTGCGACTTGGCGAAAGATCTGGCAATTTGGCACCCAATTTTGGCGAAAAGTTGTAATTTAGGGTAGCCAAAGTTTAGAAGATCTAACTTCAATAGAAACCTACTTGTAAAGTTTTCCAGGTTAATTTATTAGTTTCCAGAGTAGAACTATCTCGAAAATTCTATAAATCACTAGCAAGGCTGGATGAGTGCAGTTTCTGTTTGGACTGCAAGCTTCCTTATGCAGGCTTTTTTTGCTTCCTTATGAATCATAATTTCAAAAGAGCCTTCTGAAGTTTAATCAAATATACTACGTATTTCACACCATTAACTTTTTAAAAACCTTGGGACCACTTGTAAATTACTCTTCTTCGATTGCGAGAATATTTTACCACACTCACTAACCTTAAAAGAATATTGTTAGTCTTGGAGAACACTCTATCCACCATGCTTGTAAATGAATTCTGTTATCTATTAATCTTCTTTCTACTTTTTTTTTCTTTGTTCAAATTGCCCTGACTAAAAGAATTTGATTTTTTTATTCTTTTTCTTTCTTTCTTTTCTTTCCTTCTTCTTTTTTTTTTTAACTTTGAAAAATTTTTTTTTTTAATGTGTAAATAAGGCGACAAACCAGCCTTTTTCGGCGCCCTTCTCCATCTGGCGCCCGGGGCAAATGCCCCGCTCGCCCCCCCTCTAGTTTCGGCCCTGCGTCGACGACATTCTACGTTCCATTGTGCTAGTTTTTCTGCTTGTCTAACATTTGTTTGGCCAGTAAAATCGCCGGATCTCTCTCCCACCAAGAGCGTTTGAAGAATCCTGAAAAGGAACCTACAACAGCTCGAGATTTTGCCAATCTAAAGCTCCAATTGGACAGAAGTTGGCATGATATCTCGCAGGAGCACATTTGCGAACTCTGTCAATTAATATCAAGCCTAATAATTGCTTACATAAGGGTCAGAAGTGGACCAATATGTTATTGCCTTGTTTAATTTGTGAGGCCATTTCTTTTAATTAAATTATCCAATGTTTTTGAAACTGTAATCATTTGTTTTTCTGTACATGTAGATCACATGTACCAATTTTCGTCCAATTCGGATAACTCCTTCTTGGTGCGTCTTTTTTTTTTTTTTTTGGTCTTAGAGTGTACATATGAAAATCGGAAAAAATTCCAATCAAAAATAGCAAGAAATCCTTTTTGGAACAAAAACGGTCGCGTGTAGCGTCTAATGCCACGTAGCGAGATTAAAGTGAGGTAGGTACAGTCGGTAACAAAAGTGTCCGAACACTAGCAAAAATTCCTATGTAAAAAAAGTACACTTCATACGATTTTGTTAAATAAATCCTTATCGAATCATATTCTTACACTGACTAAGAATAGGATTCTACAAGGATTTATTTAACAAAACCGCATGAAGTGTACCATTTTCACATAGGAATTTTTGCTAGTGTTCGGACACTTTTGTTACCGACTGTATGTTCTGTTCTTAGAAATACCCTTCTGATATATCTACCATCAATTCGATTTTATACTCTTTCTAAACTAGTAGTAATTTCAAGTACCGTCAGTAGGTAAAGGGTCAATTTGTGTATGGGGCATATTTTACTGATTGGAAATTTTTCGTAGGGAAGCCATTAAATCACCTCGTTTTTCTTTTTTTTCTTTTTTTCTTTTTTTTTTTTTTTTTTTTCTACCTTTTTAATCAATTTTATAAAATTGGTACTATTTTAAGGTATCAGTTAAAGTTTTTCAAACACCCAATATACAGTCGGTAACAAAAGTGTCCGAACACTAGCAAAAATTCCTATGTAAAAAAAGTACATTTCATACGGTTTTGTTAAATAAATCCTTATCGAATCATGTTCTTACACTGACTAAGACACAGGATTCGACAAAGATTTATTTAACAAAACCGTATGAAGTGTGCTTTTTTTACATAGGAATTTTTGCTAGTGTTCGGACACTTTTGTTACCGACTGTAAGTCCATTGTTATTGAACTAGCGTGAAAATGTGCATATGTTCAAATGTTTTGAGAATAAGTCCATTTTTTATTTGTTTTTAGTTAAATTAAATTTGTTTATTTATTTTTCTTATTTTTTATAACTTTTCAGGCATTTCTGAATAGCACAATATTTTTGTCCATTTTCCGTTAGCAGCTTTTCTAAATAAATTTTCTTTTTTCATTGTCTTTTCGTAACTAAATTAATCTATCATATAAAAATAATGATTTTTAATTTAATTTCTTTTTTTTTTTTGCATCAACCACTGTTCGTTCTTTTCCTACTGAGATGCGTCCACATATGAAAGAAAAATTTCCAAAATTTACGATTTCACGTTCTTAATATCGTAGAAACCGTCGTAGCAACATACTTATTTTAAAATATTCTAGGTCCCAATATGAACTCTTTTGGAATATTTTATACGCTTAATTATACTCACTTATTTTCTGAAATATCAACAATCACATGAAAAAGTATACCATCATGGTATTAAAAAATTGGATTAGTTTAATTTGAAATTCAAAATTACGATTTAAACAACTGAATTATTCTTTAAACACACCACTCTCAACTTGAATAAGATATGAAAATACCACATGTTCGCTGAAATAATTCCACACAATAAGAAAGAGTAAATACATGAATTTTTATGTATCATCTATTATAGCTATTGGAATACTATTGGTACCTATTGGAATGCTAAATACTTTTGAAATATTGAGATTAAAAATGCGAAAATACTTCATAACATAAAATGGGAAATTGCTGTCTTATTTCTTATGACATTTTATGTCCCACATCATATAGACAATATCATCGCTGCCAAATCTCCATTATTTTCAGGGAAGACTTCATACCAGAAAGTTTTTATAAATGTTTTTAGTTTATTTAATTTTGTTTATTCGCCAAAAATATATGTGGCAGATTCCTTTTTAAAAATACTGGTGTATAAATCTAATTTAAAAACTAGCAATGTTGGTAGCAGTGCAATATGAATATTTACATACAGGTAACGTAATAATAAATTTCTTTTGATGACGACTTTCACAAGGAACATATTAAAACGGTGAAGTAAATTCAACTATTTAAACAGAAAAATGCACAGTTCAAGAATGAATACAATTATGTTATTTTAAAAGCTGTGTTTATAATACTAAATAATTAAATAAATGGCATTTTTACAAAGTCAACATTAATTTTGAAGCAATTATCAGTACAAGAACAAACCTAAGCCATCACGGACTATACACAAAAGAAACAAATTTTAAACATACATTTTTGTTTAAATAAAAGCATAAAAAATTATTATTTTACTAACCAATGTCAATTAATTGTAAAAGCATTATTTACGAATTTGTTTTTGCATTCTTAAAAAATTATTTTTTATACCGTTGGATTGGTGGGTATTCCAGAAGCAAATGCTGATTTTCCCATAAAATTTTGCCATTTTTATTCGCAAAACTTTAAACATTCGGTTGATTGGTTGGTTGAGTTTTACGTCGCACTAGTGCTGCACAGTGGGCAATTTTAAATATTTAGTATTTAATGTTTTAAAAATTGTTGTATAATAAATAATTTAAATTTTGATAGAAAATATTACAACTAACGTCTAATCTAAATTGTTAATGTTATTAAACTAATAATATCGTATGCATTTTAAAAATATTATGCATTTATTCCCTTTTACTTTACCTTTCAGTTTTCGAATACTAAAAGTCTTATGGCCTTATTCACCATTAACTTCAACTCCCAGCTCAACGCAAAAACTTGAAAAGTGTCTAAAGGCAGAGAGCAGCTTTCCAAGATAATTTGACACGTTGCTTCTGCCCTCTAGCGTCCAAGTTTTCATATAATTTTTGATTGGTTATTTTCAGCTAAAAAATCTGAAAACAACAATGCTGCTGGATGGAAGATGCAACGCGCCAGACTTTGCTAAAAAGTACAGCCATGACTTTATACGCTTTTCAAGTTTTCGTGTTCAACCGAAATTATTGGTGAATACAGCCGTTAGTTGAAACGTTGAAATTAACCCTTTGCTGGGCCTAATGCTCTAAAAACAGTGTTGCCAGATCTTGCGGATTGTTTATTCAATAATCACCAATAGTTTTAAAAAGTGATATTGGATATACATTATAGACGATTAAGCTTCAAAGTGATTAGGCAAACGTTACAATAAAAAATCCGCTAAATCTGGCAACACTGTGAAAGAGTGTTGCCAAATTTAGAAACTATTTAATTCAACTACCACTAGTAACTTTGTGGAGTGATATTTGATATACATAATAGACGAATGATCTTCGAAGTAATTAGGCAACCGTTACAATTAAATTTAGTGGTGCATACTGAATAAAAAAGCCCCTAAATTTGGTGCACTGATCGGAGGAGGGAAAATAAATAGGACCGGCAAAGGGTTAAAATAAAAATAAGTCGCACATTAACAGATTCGCAAACATTTTAATTTATTCCGGAGAATTTTTAGCCTTTATTTCACACCACTTTATATATAGAATAATTTCCTCCAATATATAACTACGATAAAAAAAAAAATAAAAATAAAAAATAAAATAAAATAAAATAAAAATGTGATGCTAAATAAATGCGAGGTTAAAAATGCTCCGGAATAAATTAAAATATTGGCAACTCTTACGTTAATGTATACTTTAAATTTTTAGTAATAAATTAAGCGTATGTGATTATTATTATTATTTTTTTATCATATATAACAGCACTTTTATGAATTCATCTTTCTAATACAGCCAATCTTTAAAGCATATACAGGCGATCTTTTAAAATTTCTCAAAATATTTCTTACCTTGTCATCTTCTGGTTCCTCAATATTCACAGTTATGTTATGACCTTTCAGGTTCCCCATTTCTTTTGATATGTCTGTTTAAAATGAAATTTCAGAGTTGAATTTTTGTTTACACCATACTAGCTCTCGACAATAGCGTAATGTTTCAAATTCAGCGTCTAGTATCGAATAACGGTTTGAATGAAATGATCAATTCTCGTAATAAAAAAGTAAAATACTTTAACTAAATACCTGACTTTTTTTTTCATTCAGTGAGTAAATGAAATCAGTGGCTGAAATTCCTTTAGAAATTTAAATGGAATGAATTTCGAATTCGGATTTGCAAGAATGGGAATCTATTAAATAAAAATTTAGAGTATATGTTTTTAGGCTTGCTTATTAAATCTTTGCCATCATTTGAAAAACATACTTATTACCTAAAATAACAATTATTTAATTGTTGCGTATAAATACAGACTTTTTACCAATCGAAGAATAAATATTTCAGTACTTGTCATATCAATCTCACATTTATTGCTATATACATAAAGATATCCATATATGTACATAAAAATTATTTTATATTTTAGCTACGTATCGAAATTTGCGTCACAACGAATTTAGATACTACGAGATAACTTAAACGCAATTATGTAAATACATTTTTCTTTTTAAATTTCTTCTATTTATACAATTGAGAAACGTAAATGTTACAGATTTGCCAATATTTTAATTCATTTCGGAGCACTTTTAGTCCAGCCTTTATTTCACACCACTTTATTTATAGAATACTTTTCTCCAATATATAATTACGATAAAATAAGAAAAAGTTACTCTTAAAACTCTGATATTCGTACAGAGATGCCAACTTATTAAAATTTATTCGGGTGCATTGTTAGTACCCGCCCTTTTTTCCCGCTGCAATTTATGTAGAATAACATTCTCAAATCACACCTGCTAACAACCTAATTCTGTTAGCTCCGCCCTTCTTTTTTTCTTTCACACCAGTATTTTTTTTAAGAGTGTTTTTCTTTTAATTTAATCGTAATTGCATTTGGAGAATATTACTCTAAAAATTTTGCTAGTGTGAAAAAAAGGTCGGGACTAAAGATACTACCGAATATTAATGAAGACGTTGACAGGCATGCTCAAACATAAAACCACAATTAAATAAGAAGAATATTACTCTTCAAACATTAGTGTGAAAAAAAAATGGCATGTCCTAACAGCGATCCGGAATAAATCATAAATATTGGCAACTCTATTCATAGACATGTGAATAGTTTATAATTAAGTCATAATGTGGAAATATGTATAAATGTGTAATTTAAGTAATAATGTGAATGAACTTAATGTATTCAGCATCCATATACGGCATCCATTTTTATATTTCTCACAGCATTTTTCTATCTACAGATTAGTATTTAATAACGTGTAGTTTTTAATGGTGTATTTGGATTTTGCATAGAGGGCCGTTTACATATTAAAATTTGCATAATATTTTTTCAAATAAAAACACCCATTTTAACAATTATTTGAGTTCTTTGGATCAAATCATACCGGAAAATAATACAGTTTATACATTTCTCGTACATTTAACACGCTTTTAACAGTTTACCTGTATGTATGTTTGTATGTATAATGTATGTTTGTAACCGCTCTGGGAGCAAACAAAAAATCTATATTGTAAAAAAAGACAAGGTCTAGCGTTCGAGCCCAGTCATGGGAGATTTTTTAAAAATGGTTTTTATTTAATTCTAAATTATTTTATTTAAAGATTAAATGTATGTAAATATTATGGTGTGTCACTCACACGATTTTCTCTTACCCTGCATAAAAAAACGATTTTTAATTATGAAAATTAGTAATAAATTTATATTCCAAAAAAAAAAATGTAATTTGTGACCTATATTAGATTTTGCATGAATATATAAGCATCATCAAAAACATGGGCTTTCAAATTTGCAGCTTATTCCTGTCATTAATTTTCCAGCTTATAGTGATACTTCTGTTTTCATTGGCTTTAGGTGGTTGACACATGTTATTATTTGTTTCATAACAAAAAGTTAAAAATCTGCTGAAATTTTTTTTTTTCAGTTTCGTTTAATGTAATTCCTTTCGTTTTTTAAGCAACGTTCTCATGTTCACTATACAATTTAAATTATTTTTGTAAAATTAACGCAATGTCTGCGGAAGATTGTGACAGCTTTCTAAAAGAAAAAAAAAAGCCTCGTCTTACAGTACATCTCAAACAATATTAAAATAAAATGATTTTGTGTATTCGTATTTGAGTCTTTATGCATAGATGCCAACATTTTAATTTATTCCGGAGTATTTTATGACCCACCTTTATTTTGTACCACTTATTTTTTAAGAGTGATGTTTTCTTGTTTTGTCGAAGTTATATATCGAAGAAAAATTTTCTATAAATAAAGTGGTGCGGAATAAAGGCGGGGCTAAAAATACTCCGGAATAAATTAAAATGTTGGCATCTATGCTTTATGTGACACCGGTATTATATATACGCCAATGGCATTTACCACACCGATTGCCGAGGACAAAATTTAAATGATTTAATCACGAATATGCAAAATCATCTTTTGTCTTTTATAATGCAGATTTGCCAACTTTTGTAACTTATTCAGGAGCACTTTTAGTACCCATCTTTTTTCCCCCACCAGTGTTTTCGAAGAGTAATCTTCTTATTTAACCGTAATCACATATTGGAGAATGTTATTCTATACAAATTATGGTGTGAAAAGGCTGGGTACTAATAATTCTCCCGGGTAAATTAAAAAGATGGCAACTCTGTATAATATTATAAAAAGGCACCGCAGAACTGGCGTTTAAAAATACAAAACTTTGAATAAACGTCATAAAATGAAAGCAACAATCATTTCGGGTCGAAAGAAAACACGACTCTTCTTCAGGCGAACAAAGTAGGCACGAGTGCTGCAAACAAAGCGGCAACGCATTGTTGCGAGTTCTTGCGTGTTAGTGTGTTTATTCAAAGTTTTGTACTTATTAAGTCTGTAATGTAACGTTTTGGAGAAAGGCGTATAGGCAATACTTTCTATTTAAAATAGGAATATACTCGACGGGAATATTTTAAGTATTTTTACTTAAATATATAAAATAAATTTTCCTAATTATTTTTGCTGCTAATTTTTTGTTTTAATCTTGTTGTCTGTACTTATGTAGTTGAATATTGTAGGGCCGTACGCCTTCATTTAAATGTAATTTTTTAGAGAATTACGGTAGCGCGTGTCTTACTATTTAAAATAACAAAATATTCGACGATAATAGATTAACACTTTTTTTTTTTTTTTTTTTTTAAAATAACAAATAACATTTTTTTTTTCTTTACTGCTAATTTTCGGTTTTAATCGTGTTGTCCATATTTTGAATCTAAATATTGTAGGATTTATTTGCCCCAAGGAATTTAAATTTTAATGCATAAAATAACACAATAAACTACTATATATATATGTATAAACTTATATTTAAAAAAAATATATATATATATATATAAACCGTATTCAAGAAGAAAAAAGCGGAAATAAAAAAGAAAACTATATGTAGCGGTTTTTACGTCTTAGTGGAATCAAAAAATAAGACTTTGATATTATATTTATGTTAAAGTAATAATAGTTTATTTATAGAATTTTCTTGAAAGATTTTTTTTTCTTTTTTCTTTTTTTTTTTCTGTTTAGTCAATGGTTGATCATTCGATGTTTTAAATTTTTTTTAGCGTACCAAAATCTATTATCCGAAGAGAACATGCAATAACAATTAATAAAGCTGTGCAATCACGGCGTAAAATCACATTTATTACTGAAAAACGCATAAAAACAAAGTAATATCACTTACAAGGGAAATGTGAATCAGTAAAATTCCTATTGAAACCAAACCAATCTTAAATTAAAGAGCATGGTCGAAAACATAGTGTAGAGTGCAAATTTGTTGCATCAACCCCCCCCCCCCCCCCCCATAGAGCAATAAAATGACCCTAAAAATTTTAGCTGTTTCTGAGATCGAACCCCAATGCGTGCTCGCATTTTTTTTTTTTTTTCCTTTTTTAAATAGAAATGAAATAAAACAAAATATTAAAATAAATGAATAATTTAAGGGAGCTATGTACTAAAATCAATTAAAAAATATATAATAATAGGTTTTTTGATTATTATAATATTTTATTTCAACTAAAAAAGGTATTTTTAATTTTTCTTTATAATTTAAATATATGACTAAGTTAAGGAAAAAAAAAATATATGTACTTTTTTTTTATTACACATTTTTTCTTTCTTAAAGTTTATTTTATTTTTTATTTATTTATTTATTTTTTTTTTTTTTGAGTTCAAACCCCGATGGAATGCTCTCTTTTTTTTTTTTTTTTAAATTGTTAATGAAACAAAACAAAACATTAAAATAAATGGATAGCTTAAGAGAAAATAATTATTAAATTTAATTAAGAAATTAAAAATAAATAAATATACTCTATATAAAAATACAATTAAGAAATATATAGGGTAAAATTTCCTCATCATGAAATAAAAATCACGTTTACGTTTACGAATTTATTTTCAAGTTGATAATGACTATGATTAGAAGTAAGAAAATGATCAAAGTATAAGCACTTTTCACGATGAGAACAACGTATAAAAGAAAATTTATCATAATTAGTTTCATTACAATCTTGTTCAACGTTGAATCACACATTGCGAACATTTTGGAAATTATTGGGTTTTCCTTCGAGATAACTAGCTTTGTAAAATTCATATATAACTAGATTTTTAAGTTTGGGAATGTACACATATGCAAGGGCCAACAGAATAATAACAATAAGTAAAAGTTCTTTCCTTTTAGGTATGAATAATAACGCAATTAAAAGCAGACGAAAAAATGCAATATAAATATTATTTTCCGATGCACTATTCATTTGAAAAACATTTTTTCACTTGTTTTAATAATTTAATAGAATATTTGTTTTTATGTATAAAAAGTAACAAAATTAAAAGTAGACGATCAGCATTCCTAACTAGCGGCTTTGGCGTAAAATATTGATAAGAAAAATTAAATTAAACTTTAGGAAAGAGAAAAACGTGCAATATAGAAAAATATTTTCCCTTAAAATATTCACTTATTTAAATTATATATATACATATATAAAATAAAATAAAATAATAATAATAGTTGAAAAGGGATATTTTAATAATTAAAAATATATAATTATATATATCTTAATAAAATTTAATAGATATCCCCCCAAAATTATTAATTTATTTAAATATTTTGTTTTATTTCATTTATATACATTGAAAAAAAAAAAAAAAAAAAAAAAAACTGTGAGCAGTCATCGGAGTTTGAACTCACGACCTTCCTCTCGCACACTTAACATTCGAACCCCTGCCCCACGCTGTCCTGCTAACGGTTCCTGTGTCGTTGGTTTATATAGAAACAGTTAAAACTTTTAGGGTCATTTTCTTGCTCTATGGGGGGGGGGGGGGGGTTGCAGCAAATTTACACTCTACCCTATGTTTTCGACCATGCTCATTAATTTAAGCTTGGTTTGGTTTCAATAGGAATTTTGCTGATTCATACTTCGCTTGTTAGCAGTTTTAAAGATTTAGGTAATGATCTTGATCTTTTATTTTGCTTAAATAGAAATAGTTATTTTAGTTAGTACAGACACAATACCTTTAATAGCAGAACTTTAGTTTACTTTATATTAAAAGATTTCATACTTCTTTTTTTCGGTTGTTATCTAAATGAATATATTATTTTTCTGTGCGAGATCTTAATTTAACTGTTCTAAACTTATGTATGAACCACTAATTTACTTTCGCTTGTAACTCTAATCAGTTTTAATTAAAAGTATATAAACTGTACACTACTCCGAACTGTGCCTTGATCTCAGAAACTTGAACATGATGTCAAAAAAGGGTGTTTTTTTATTTGAAAAAATGATGCTGATGAAAGTTTTAATATGTATACAGGCTCCTAAGCAAAATTTAACTACGTTATTAATAACACTGCTCGGCATGAAAATTGCCCCCAACACCATTTTTGCAAATTCTTATGTAAAATGACCTCCTGAATCCGAATATGACGGCCATTTTGTATTATCATCCACCGTTTTTTAGGGACGCCCCTTCCCCCCTATTTTTACCATTTTTCGGTAATTTTAATGCTATAAATTAGGTTTATAGTGGAGATAAGAAATATTTTAACTGTTAAATATCTTCTGGGGCCTAAAGAGGTGAAAAATTCTATAACATGAACATTTGCAGCAAGGGGAAGATTTGGGGAGGGGGGGGGGGATTTGCCACTGAAATTATAAGTTACATTTATAATATTTTATTAATCAATTATTATTATCACTTATTATACTTTATATATATTTTTATTTTTAAGAGTTAAAATAATTATTTTCCATTCTCTAAATCGAATTCATGGCCATAAAATTACCGAAGAGTAATAAAAATTGGGGAAGAGGTGACATCCCGAGAAGGGTCATATTCGGATTCAGGAGGACATTTCACAAAAAAATCAGCAGGAATGGCTGGAATTTATTATTATTATTTTTATTTATTTATTTATTTATTTGTTTTTTGCAGCGTAGTGCAATTAACTATTAAACGTTGCTGCCAAATGATCGTCGCCAGGTGTATATTTCTGTGATGATTTGTGGCAAAAGTAAGTGGTTTTTTTTTTTTCTGTCTGCACATGCTTACAAATTCCGAGATAATTTGAACACAATTATACAACATAAGGCTCGTTTATTTTAACCCTTTGCCGGCCCTAACGCTCTAAAGCGCTCTAAAAGTGTTGCCAAATTTCGAGACTCTTTTAATTAACTATTATCAATAATTTTGAGGAGTGATATTTTATGTACATAATGGACGAATAGCCTTCGAAGCGACTAGGTAACCGTTACAATTAAATTTTAGTGGTGGGTATTGAATAAAAAAATGCTTAAATTTGGCAACACTGCAGAGGAGTGAAATTAAATAGGATCGACAAAGGGTTAAGGCTCTTCTATTTATACAATTAAAGAGTTCAAAACTTCATTGAAATGCGAGAAGATAAATAACACTACATTCTGTACGCAATTTCTAATGTGAAATAGATTATTTTATTCATTACACAACTATCAAGGTATCTTTTTTCTATTATTATTTCTTTCTGCTTATTTCCACGTGCATAGTATGAATATACAGTTACTGATATTTTCTGTTATATACTCGTTAACCGCATATAAAACATTGTTTAATTGATACAACTGACACAATATTCATTTCTTTCTCTTTCTCACTTTTTAAAATTCATTATTATTTCAGTTTAGCCAATTATGCAATTATACAAATAAAAAAAAAAACAATGACATCAATATTAAATTAACGATTTTATTTAAAAAAGTCCTCACATGTTAAATACGAAGGAGTCTTAAAGTTTCAATTATTATTAAAAAATTAATCAAGATAGGTATTTATCAGCGTTTCTTGACATTTTGTAGGCCGACGTTTTAAAATAGGGGGTGGATGTGGATAACATCAATATACAGTTTCCTAAAACCAAATGAATCAACAATGATAGCTGTAATTTATAGCTTTATGTAATGTACAAAATAAATTTTATCTAAATAATCGAGATAAAAACTTAATTTTTATTTATTATTCTTAAAACCTCTGTGTATACTATCCAGTGTTACAGATTTCTCTCAGAATTTCTTGATATTTTACAGGCCGTCATTGTATAACAGTGTAGATGTGGGTTAATTCAATTTAGGGCTTCCTGAAACCAAAACATTCAACATTGTAAGTTGTAATTTACAATATTATGTAATGTGCAGAATAAATTTTATCGAAATAATAGAGATAGAAACTTTAATTTTTATTTGTTATTTTTAAGACTTCTCTACATAGTCACTATCCATTGTTACACGTTTCTCTCAAAATTTCTTGACATTTTACAGGTAATCATTTTATATTAGGGTAGATGTGGGTAAGTTCAATTTTTGGCTTCCTGGAAAAAAAATCAATATTGATAAATGTAATTGACAACATTATGTATTGTGCAAAATAAATTTTATTCAAATATCTCGATTATTTTTGGATAATATCTAAAACTTCATGAAACCCCAGTGTATCGTGTTAAAAATTTTACTATACTTTTTCATCATTTAGATTAAATTTATTTGTTGTAAATATATTGACATTTTAAAAATTCAACATTTCCTGAAAATTTTAGAAGTAAGTTAACTCAATCGTAAGTTTTATTTTCAATTTTTTAAAGACTTCTAAGACTGTTTTTTTTAAAATGCTTCTTTTAATTTTTCTATCATCTGAATTTTGACAATACACATACACTCACACACACACACACACATATATATATATATGTATGTATATATATATATATATATATATATATATATATATATATTATAAGTAGTTAAAAAACACCGGTTCTGGCGCATCAGGGTGGTGCACTGGTGCACCGGCGGAGCGAACGGAGCCGTGCGGGTGTCACACCACCCCCTGAGGGTCTAGATGACTTGGTATTGACCTTGAGACATCCTTCTGACAGTATCGTGAAAGATGATGAGGGTATTAATGAGGAAAATTTAATTAAAAAATTAATGAGTGACTTATTGTAAAAGGTGACGATGGTTTTAAAGTGATGTTTGTGGTAGAATGAAAAAAAGCAGGATATTGTTTGTGACTCATTAGAAAATTAATTAGGAGGTTAATTAAGAGGTTAATTAGGAAGTTAATTAAGAAATTAATTAAGAAAAAATTTAAAAATTGGGAAAATAAATAAGAAATCGATTGAATTTAAGGATGTGGATGTGCATAGAGTATGTAGGAAATAGAGTTGTTTGACTAGGGTTCGAACCCGACACCTTGCAGTAAAAATATTTCAGCAGTTTTCGCGTGTGTGTGAGTGATTTTTATAGTATATGTCTGCACTGTTCTTTTAAAACTATGAATGCTAGTGTCCGAAAAGAATTCAATCGTTTTAATGATATTAATTAGAGAATAATAATTAAGAAAAATATTAATTAAGCATCTTCTTGTAAAAAACCATCAAATATTTTCCGAAAAAAAAAAAGGCAATGAAAGCAAAAATTAAGTATAAAGAATGAAAGAAAGTTTAGAAACATATATTTTGACTGAGATTCGAACCTGCTACCTTGCAGCAAAAAAAATATTTCAGTAGTTTTCGCATATGTGTGAGTGATTTTTCTATTATATGCCTATGCAGATCTTTTTTAACCTAAGAATACTATTGTCTGAAAATTAATCAACCATAAAAATGATATTAATTACAGATAAATAATTAAAATAAATAAATAAAAAATAATAATTAAAGATCTTGTAAATATTCACCAGATGTTTTTCGAAAAAAGACAATGCATGTGAAAATTAAACTAAAAGATGTTTAAAATCTCAAATGTATAAGTGAAATTAGATTAGGATGAAGGACGAGAATTGTTTTTTTCGATAGATAACTAAAAAAGAGTGATTAAAATTTCTTATTGATTACTTAATTGAAGAAAGTTTGTTAAAAAAATACTTTTCATCATTAAGATTTTTTAATTGTGAATATCTAGTATCCATTTTAAACTGTATATATTCTTTTTCGTTATAAATAGAATAATATCTTAACGCAAAATACAGACTTCATTCGCTAATGGTGACGTCACAATGTTTTGGGGGAAAGGAGGGGAGCATTCCTTAGGGCATTTTCTTAGAATCGGGTTAGGTACGGTATTGTCAAAAGATAGGGGGAGAAAATTCCAGTTTTGCTTCAACTTTTCACGTGTTTAAATATGTTTACTGTTCGATGTACTAAAAATTATCTACTATTTTGAATTATGTTCAGTTCACTTCTTTATAAGAAAAATGTATATAATGTGAAATTAAAAGTAAATAAAAAAACTTTAAAAATTCATCTTTTAAAAATAAATTAATAAAAATAAGTTGATCAATGTAAAAAACTGAAAAATTCGCTGTTTGAAAAGAAGTCTTAATAAGTTTAAGAAAATATCGTAACATTTTGTATTATATTTTACATAAGAGAGTGAATCTATCATTTTTCAGAAGTTACTTTAGTGCAAAATAATAACTGATGTTGAAAATTTCTCTACCTTAAACAGTTATACTTCAGATATAACTTTTTTGGGATCTTCTTATCACTGTCATCGAACATACATGTATAATCACTCCCACATAAATTCTTTCATATATATTTAAAAAAATTTACAATGTTGTATTTAATTATTAATTATCTTTAAATTTCCTTACGCTCATTAAAATATTGTATCTATTTTTATTTCAAGTTTTGTATTATAGTACTAGAAATCTTCCAGCATTCTTAAAATAAAATAAGTTTCTGAACAGAGTGATAATTAGAAATTCAATGTATTTTTATCTATAGTTTAACCATTTTTTTGTAACTCCCTAACATTTTTTTAGTGTAAACCCGTGAAATTTTACCAATAAAATCCGAAATAGGGTCTTAAAAATAGGAATTTGGCATGATTTTTAATAAATTTTAGGATATATCTACAAAAACTTTAGAGTATTTGGCGATAATTCAGATTTGGTGAGAAACACCTAGTATTAATTCCGAGTGAAGAAAAATTTTATTACTTGTCAAATTTATTTTGAGAAGTGAGGTTGCTTATTTTATAACCTGAATTCAGTACTACATAATAATAGTTTTTTCAAGATGGATGTCAGAACAGATATCATTTTGTTAAACGCATTTACTCATATATTCAATATATCACACATTCGCAATTCAGAACTAGAGATTATAAACCACCTTAAATTTCGAATGAATGAATTTATCAATTCAGAAATTAGCAATCAACTTTATGAAAATGTTGATATGTTATCTGAGGAAAATTTTCACATCTGTTTAGATATTGTCTTAAAAGAAATGATAGAAAATGAAATAAATTGGGACAAAGTTGTAATTTACTTAGTATTTTCAAGCGAGCTTATGGCGAAACGCTTTAAGAGATCTGGTGACTTTATCATACCCTGGATAAAATTTTTTAATATCTTCCAGAAGTATTTAGGTAATTGGATTATTGATCATCAAGAATGTATAAAAGTCAAAGGAGAAAAGAAATCAATTTTTCAAAGAATGTGGAGTTTTATCACTCGATCATAATATGAAAATTGTAAAAATATTATCTGCTATGTTGAATTATGTTCAGTTCAATCTGTATAAGAACAATGTTCAAGAAAAATGTATGTAATGTGAAATTGAAAGTAAATAAAGAACTTTCAATGAAAATTTTGTTTAAGAAAAAATTATTTGAAGTAACATTCATCTTTAAAAAATAAATAAATAAAAATAAAAATAAGTTGATCAATGTAAAAAACTGAAAAATTCACCGTTTGAAAAGAAGTCTTAATAAGTTTAAGAAAATATCGTAACATATTGTATCATATTTTACCTCTATCATTTTTCAGAAGTTACTTTTCTGCAAAAAATAGCTGATGTCAAAAATTTCTCTACCTAAAACAGTTATACTTTAGATATAACTTTTTGGAATCTTCTTATCACTATCATTGAACATACGTGTATACTTAAAAATTTTTACAAAGTGGTATTTAATTATAAATTTTCTTTAAATTTCCTTATACTCGTTAAAATATTGTAAGTTTTTCTTTTTTCCAAGTTTTGTATTATAGTACTAGAAATTTTGCAACATTCTTAAAATAATATAAGTTTCTGAACATAGTGATAATTAGAAATTACCATTTTTGAGTTTTTAACGCGATCCGGAATCGAACCTGACACTTCCCTAATGACAACGTTAGAATTTTTTGTAATTCATCATAGTGAAATTCCTCACATCATATGCTACATTCACTCAGTTTTTCTTTACAGATAGCAAGTTTGTAAATGATGAAAACTAACTTTGAAAAATTCAGAGTTGAAAAAATATTAATATATGTTTTATTAAATACATCCACCTTCACAGATGCATACTTAAGTTTTCTAAGTGTATATAAACATACTTAAAAAATATTATAACCAAGTATTCTAGATTACAAATATATGTATACTTTAAAAATTTTACAAAACTTTTAGAAATTAAGATAACTTATTCTTGAATAAAAATATAAGAAACCCATTTTCACAATAAAAAGGTTGAAATCACAAAATTACCAACATAAGATACTGCAAGTATTTAAAAAATTATGAAGTATTAAATTTTAATGTTTCACATGTGTTAATAACGCATCTTATTTTACAAAGTACTAAGTTTTTTAATCATTTAGTTTGAAGTTTTTCAAACATATGCTTATAAACCGAAATTTTTGTGAATGAAAAATTTTTCACACAAAGTATTTTAGAAAAAATATCATCTGAGAAATTAATTAACTTATTTTTAGAATAAAAATATAGGAAACTTGTTTTTTCTAATGATAAGAATGAAAATGTAAGATAAAATCTCATTCTTACCAACATAAGAGACTGCAAGTATTTAAAAAATTATGAAGTATGTAATTTTAATGTTTCACATGTCTTAATAACGCCTCTTATTTTACAAAGTACTAAGTTTTTTAAAGTCATTTAGTTTGAAGTTTTTCACACATATGCTTATAAACGAAATTTTTTGTAAATGAAAAATTTTTACACAAATTATTTTAATACAAATACTATCTCAGAAAAATTAACTTTTTCTTTTTAGATTGAAAATGTAAGATAAAAATCTAACACTTATCAAATTTAGAAGCTGCAGATGTATAATGAAATCATGAACTTGAAACTTTAAGTATTAACAACCTACATTCTTTGAAAATACTAAACCACAAGTTTCGACAAATCTATAAACAACTGTTAAAAAACATAAATATTAGAATATTTTTTACCCTAAAATGTTTAACGTAGATGGTGCATCCATAAAAATACAGAGTGAAAGTGTGCAAATTATCTGTTTAGACATGCCGATAAACTAGAATTTTCCACAAGATTCGACTATTATAGCAAGGTATGGGATAATATTTGGCTAAATTTCCACTAATATTGGCGATAGTTATAAAAACTTGGCATGAAATAAGAGAATTTGGCGTAAATTCTTAAGTAAAACTGATGAACGAAGAAAAAATTTGAATTAGTTACAATCTTTTCTCGCTGTAGAGTTGTCTAAGTTCTCATACTTAGTAGTTTTTAAAGTTTTACTTTTAGAGTGATTTTTCATACTTTGCTAAACTGAAGTACAAAATGGATAATACTTTACCGTGTGAGGAGACACACGTTTCTGTTCAACAAACCCCTTCATCAAGTTTTGAGGATGAGAAGTTATCTAAACTTTTTATTTGTCCAACTTGTAAGAAGTCATTTTTAAAAAAATCCTATCTTACTAGACATGTGAAGGTTCACAATGACATTAAACCTAATATTTGTTACGTGTGTGAGAAAGGATTTGTTACTTTACATCGTTTAAAAAGACATATGGAAACCCATAGAAAAATTTCCATAAGATACAAATGTGAATATTATATTGAAAATTTCAATCGCAAGTGTGATTTATTTAAACTTAAGAGATTATTTCATCAAAAAGTCTTACCTGAACACCTATGTATTATTTGTAAAGATGCTTTTAAACACAAGTATGAATTGGAAAAACACAAGAGGGCGCATTATCGTAAACCTGAGTATCTATGTGAGGAATGTTCTATAACCTTTCCAACTAAACATGCTTTTTCAAACCATAAGCGAAAAAGTCATAAAAAGACTTTACATACATACTGCTGTGACGAATGTACTGATACTTTTTCAAACAAACGACATTTTTTAAAACATAAAAGAAATATGCATAAAAAATCTTCAATGCAAACTAGATGTGATGAATGTAGTGAAACTTTTCAGTGTAAGTATGAATTTTTACAACATAAGAGAAAGAATCATCTTAAAGACTTTAACATACGTAGAAATTGTAATGAACGAAGTACTAACAATGAATTACCAACAGTTAATAATGACAGTGAGAATCTAGACTTGTTAAATTTTTTAGATAATTTTCACATTGAATGTGTGAATGGTGTTTTTGACTTACCTTCCAACAACTTTCAGAATGAAAATATAGACTTAGACTTAAAAAATTTTTTGAACAATTCGAATGTGGAATATACAAGTGGAAATAATATTGATGGTTTATCTACCAAAGATGAAAATAAGGACTTAAATAATTTTAACCTGATACAAACTGATTTACCTCTAGTAAACTATGACAATGAAAGTCTGAACTTGTTAAATTTTTCGTATAACTTTAATCCCAAATGCTTAAATGTTTTTTCTGCTAACAACGAAAATATGAATTCGAATAATTTTAGTGCGAAGGAAAATGAGTTAGTGACAGATAACTTTAACAATGAAAATCTAGACTTGCTAAATTTTTTGAATAACTTTAATACTGAATGTATGAACGATATCCCAACAATATAGATTTGCTGTCTTGTATTATTGTGAATGAATTTCGAATAAAAAGATTTCAATGAAAATGGTTTGTTTGAATTTTTATTACAAAATCACCTTTTTTATAATATTTTCTATTAGAATACAAACTGAAGTGTCATCTTTTTTAAAATAAATACATGCTAAAAGTTTACTTGTGTATTAACGATATACTTTTTCATTACTGTAGTAGAATTGATTGACTATAATATTTAAACACTAAGTAAAAATTATGCACAATAGTAGTTTTATAAACTATCAAACTTACATCGAAGAAGAAAAACTTGTAAAATTGTTTTACCACTCAACTGTAAAGTACTTGTGAAAATCTTAAATGAATTTATCTTATTAACAATTTTCCTGAAAAACTAACTTATAAAAATTTTAGATATAATTATGAAGTTAGTATTTTCCTAAGTATCACGTTTGAATCTTACTTTGAATATGCATCATCAAAGTGTTTTGTACTTTAACTAAAATCACAATCTCTATTCCAAAGAGTGTAAAAATAATGTTATAGTAACAACTTAAACTTTTATATATAGATATTTTCACGATTGTATTTTAACTTTTTTATTTTTTAGAATACAGAAAATATTTTGTAAGAGTTGTGAAAGCTTAATTTTAGAAGTTTGTGAAATTTCACAAAAATTTTTTAAACATTTTTGTCAAATGTTTTCTTTATGTCACATCACTTAGAATAATTTAACTGTTTTTAGTAGGATTACTACCACAAAACATTAAGTTAGAAAATTTTTAGATAAAACTTATAAGTTACGAAAAACCATATGTGAAGTAATAACAAAAGGTGTATATAATTTCAAGTTTAGACATGGTTGAACAAGTTTCAGGAGACACTAAAACCTGTAGCTGACGTCATAACCCCTGTGACGCAACTTTTCCCTTACCACTACGTCACAAATGTATAATTTAACAAAAAGTACTTATGTTTACCCACAATTCCCGCCTTGTATTATTTTACTTTGTGTATAAAATCAATGATCTGTAAAAAACTTTGTCGTTTTTATACACTTTGAAGTAAAAATTTTCTCCATAAACATCAAATTATATTTTACAAGTATGAATTGATATGTATTTGTTTTAAATATCTCTAAGTTACATTATACCAAAGTATAATTTCTAAAATTTAAACAATTCTCACTTTACAAAAATTAACTTGTTTGATTTCTAGGTCTTTAATAAAAATCTTTATTTATTTATTTATTTTTTTATTTATTGTAACAGTTGTTTATAGATTAGTTGTTTATAGATTTAACAGTTGTTTATAGATTTGTCGAAACTTGTGGTTTAGTATTTTCAAAGAATGTAGGTTGTTAATACTTAAAGTTTCAAGTTCATGATTTCATTATACATCTGCAGCTTCTAAATTTGATAAGTGTTAGATTTTTATCTTACATTTTCAATCTAAAAAGAAAAAGTTAATTTTTCTGAGATAGTATTTGTATTAAAATAATTTGTGTAAAAATTTTTCATTTACAAAAAATTTCGTTTATAAGCATATGTGTGAAAAACTTCAAACTAAATGACTTTAAAAAACTTAGTACTTTGTAAAATAAGAGGCGTTATTAAGACATGTGAAACATTAAAATTACATACTTCATAATTTTTTAAATACTTGCAGTCTCTTATGTTGGTAAGAATGAGATTTTATCTTACATTTTCATTCTTATCATTAGAAAAAACAAGTTTCCTATATTTTTATTCTAAAAATAAGTTAATTAATTTCTCAGATGATATTTTTTCTAAAATACTTTGTGTGAAAAATTTTTCATTCACAAAAATTTCGGTTTATAAGCATATGTTTGAAAAACTTCAAACTAAATGATTAAAAAACTTAGTACTTTGTAAAATAAGATGCGTTATTAACACATGTGAAACATTAAAATTTAATACTTCATAATTTTTTAAATACTTGCAGTATCTTATGTTGGTAATTTTGTGATTTCAACCTTTTTATTGTGAAAATGGGTTTCTTATATTTTTATTCAAGAATAAGTTATCTTAATTTCTAAAAGTTTTGTAAAATTTTTAAAGTATACATATATTTGTAATCTAGAATACTTGGTTATAATATTTTTTAAGTATGTTTATATACACTTAGAAAACTTAAGTATGCATCTGTGAAGGTGGATGTATTTAATAAAACATATATTAATATTTTTTCAACTCTGAATTTTTCAAAGTTAGTTTTCATCATTTACAAACTTGCTATCTGTAAAGAAAAACTGAGTGAATGTAGCATATGATGTGAGGAATTTCACTATGATGAATTACAAAAAATTCTAACGTTGTCATTAGGGAAGTGTCAGGTTCGATTCCGGATCGCGTTAAAAACTCAAAAATGGTAATTTCTAATTATCACTATGTTCAGAAACTTATATTATTTTAAGAATGTTGCAAAATTTCTAGTACTATAATACAAAACTTGGAAAAAAGAAAAACTTACAATATTTTAACGAGTATAAGGAAATTTAAAGAAAATTTATAATTAAATACCACTTTGTAAAAATTTTTAAGTATACACGTATGTTCAATGATAGTGATAAGAAGATTCCAAAAAGTTATATCTAAAGTATAACTGTTTTAGGTAGAGAAATTTTTGACATCAGCTATTTTTTGCAGAAAAGTAACTTCTGAAAAATGATAGAGGTAAAATATGATACAATATGTTACGATATTTTCTTAAACTTATTAAGACTTCTTTTCAAACGGTGAATTTTTCAGTTTTTTACATTGATCAACTTATTTTTATTTTTATTTATTTATTTTTTAAAGATGAATGTTACTTCAAATAATTTTTTCTTAAACAAAATTTTCATTGAAAGTTCTTTATTTACTTTCAATTTCACATTACATACATTTTTCTTGAACATTGTTCTTATACAGATTGAACTGAACATAATTCAACATAGCAGATAATATTTTTACAATTTTCATATTATGATCGAGTGATAAAACTCCACATTCTTTGAAAAATTGATTTCTTTTCTCCTTTGACTTTTATACATTCTTGATGATCAATAATCCAATTACCTAAATACTTCTGGAAGATATTAAAAAATTTTATCCAGGGTATGATAAAGTCACCAGATCTCTTAAAGCGTTTCGCCATAAGCTCGCTTGAAAATACTAAGTAAATTACAACTTTGTCCCAATTTATTTCATTTTTTATCATTTCTTTTAAGACAATATCTAAACAGATGTGAAAATTTTCCTCAGATAACATATCAACATTTTCATAAAGTTGATTGCTAATTTCTGAATTGATAAATTCATTCATTCGAAATTTAAGGTGGTTTATAATCTCTAGTTCTGAATTGCGAATGTGTGATATATTGAATATATGAGTAAATGCGTTTAACAAAATGATATCTGTTCTGACATCCATCTTGAAAAAACTATTATTATGTAGTACTGAATTCAGGTTATAAAATAAGCAACCTCACTTCTCAAAATAAATTTGACAAGTAATAAAATTTTTCTTCACTCGGAATTAATACTAGGTGTTTCTCACCAAATCTGAATTATCGCCAAATACTCTAAAGTTTTTGTAGATATATCCTAAAATTTATTAAAAATCATGCCAAATTCCTATTTTTAAGACCCTATTTCGGATTTTATTGGTAAAATTTCACGGGTTTACACTAAAAAAATGTTAGGGAGTTACAAAAAAATGGTTAAACTATAGATAAAAATACATTGAATTTCTAATTATCACTCTGTTCAGAAACTTATTTTATTTTAAGAATGCTGGAAGATTTCTAGTACTATAATACAAAACTTGAAATAAAAATAGATACAATATTTTAATGAGCGTAAGGAAATTTAAAGATAATTAATAATTAAATACAACATTGTAAATTTTTTAAAATATATATGAAAGAATTTATGTGGGAGTGATTATACATGTATGTTCGATGACAGTGATAAGAAGATCCCAAAAAAGTTATATCTGAAGTATAACTGTTTAAGGTAGAGAAATTTTCAACATCAGTTATTATTTTGCACTAAAGTAACTTCTGAAAAATGATAGATTCACTCTCTTATGTAAAATATAATACAAAATGTTACGATATTTTCTTAAACTTATTAAGACTTCTTTTCAAACAGCGAATTTTTCAGTTTTTTACATTGATCAACTTATTTTTATTAATTTATTTTTAAAAGATGAATTTTTAAAGTTTTTTTATTTACTTTTAATTTCACATTATATACATTTTTCTTATAAAGAAGTGAACTGAACATAATTCAAAATAGTAGATAATTTTTAGTACATCGAACAGTAAACATATTTAAACACGTGAAAAGTTGAAGCAAAACTGGAATTTTCTCCCCCTATCTTTTGACAATACCGTACCTAACCCGATTCTAAGAAAATGCCCTAAGGAATGCTCCCCTCCTTTCCCCCAAAACATTGTGACGTCACCATTAGCGAATGAAGTCTGTATTTTGCGTTAAGATATTATTCTATTTATAACGAAAAAGAATATATACAGTTTAAAATGGATACTAGATATTCACAATTAAAAAATCTTAATGATGAAAAGTATTTTTTTAACAAACTTTCTTCAATTAAGTAATCAATAAGAAATTTTAATCACTCTTTTTTAGTTATCTATCGAAAAAAACAATTCTCGTCCTTCATCCTAATCTAATTTCACTTATACATTTGAGATTTTAAACATCTTTTAGTTTAATTTTCACATGCATTGTCTTTTTTCGAAAAACATCTGGTGAATATTTACAAGATCTTTAATTATTATTTTTTATTTATTTATTTTAATTATTTATCTGTAATTAATATCATTTTTATGGTTGATTAATTTTCAGACAATAGTATTCTTAGGTTAAAAAAGATCTGCATAGGCATATAATAGAAAAATCACTCACACATATGCGAAAACTACTGAAATATTTTTTTTGCTGCAAGGTAGCAGGTTCGAATCTCAGTCAAAATATATGTTTCTAAACTTTCTTTCATTCTTTATACTTAATTTTTGCTTTCATTGCCTTTTTTTTTTCGGAAAATATTTGATGGTTTTTTACAAGAAGATGCTTAATTAATATTTTTCTTAATTATTATTCTCTAATTAATATCATTAAAACGATTGAATTCTTTTCGGACACTAGCATTCATAGTTTTAAAAGAACAGTGCAGACATATACTATAAAAATCACTCACACACACGCGAAAACTGCTGAAATATTTTTACTGCAAGGTGTCGGGTTCGAACCCTAGTCAAACAACTCTATTTCCTACATACTCTATGCACATCCACATCCTTAAATTCAATCGATTTCTTATTTATTTTCCCAATTTTTAAATTTTTTCTTAATTAATTTCTTAATTAACTTCCTAATTAACCTCTTAATTAACCTCCTAATTAATTTTCTAATGAGTCACAAACAATATCCTGCTTTTTTTCATTCTACCACAAACATCACTTTAAAACCATCGTCACCTTTTACAATAAGTCACTCATTAATTATTTAATTAAATTTTCCTCATTAATACCCTCATCATCTTTCACGATACTGTCAGAAGGATGTCTCAAGGTCAATACCAAGTCATCTAGACCCTCAGGGGGGGGTGTGACACCCGCACGGCTCCGTTCGCTCCGCCGGTGCACCAGTGCACCACCCTGATGCGCCAGAACCGGTGTTTTTTACCTACTATTATATAATAACTTTTTTACAGCTAACGAGAAAAATATACTCTGCACATTCTCAGAAACTTTTGTTATTAATGTCCGCGAACTAAATTCTACAGCATATCTATGAATACGTTTAACGATACTGGAGAAGATTAATTTGCCACAGTTGGTTCAATATTAATATGCATTTGTATCAGTTTATTTTTGGATACATATTTGCATCAGTCAAACTTTGGATATTTCTTTGCTTTTATTGTTTTATTGTTTTATTTTTGAATATTTATTACTGTAAACGAAAACTTTTTTTTTTTTTTTATTGCAAATTTAACAGTTAACTGTGCAGATAACATTTTCCAGCTAATCTGCAATAAATTTGCGTCTTCACTAGCTAACACGAACTTGGCTTTTGTGAAAGGTTTTCCATATTTAATGTGGAAATGGGGTATACATGAGAATATATGTTCGTACCTTGTTATTAAATATCTGCATATTTCCTTCCATTCGCAGTGAATTTATCAAAAATATTTACTGCTAAATATGGCATAAAAGTACAAACTGTCTACCTCATATAAATAAAACAAAGTAAAATTATCTCTACGCTCAATAAATAATTTAAAAGCAGCATGATTATGTTCGTGAAATAGAATAGGACTCTGGCACTAAATTAAACTCTCGAGAGAGCATTTTTTTTTCTGTTTTTATTATAAGAGAATAATTATATGTTTTATTATTTTTCCTTTTTGCGGGAATAAAGTCATAAATAAAAATAAACATTTTTTACTAATTTTAATCAAATTTCGGCATTGCTGTAGTTAACGATAAGTTGGGAGAATAGTTTATCGGGTGCTTGTGAACAATATCTTTTCTTCTTCTTCTTGTTTTTCCTTCCTTCCTTTCTTTCTTTCTCTCTCTCTCTCTCTCTCTCTTTTTTTTTTTTTTTTTTTTTTTTGTGTGTGTGTGTGTGTTTGGGGGGGGGGGGGGTATCTCACAAAGGACGAGGTCCCTAGTGTAGACAGCCGGCCTTAAAACCTCATGACTCCATCACTATAACGGAAATAGTTTTCTGAAAAATAAATGTATAATAATATTTTTTAATAATTTAATCACTTCAAATAATTTTACGCATATGTTACTATTAAAAACTCCTTGAGGGTAATTCTGGATATTTAATAGCCCTAACTTAACTATATCATTAAAATGGAGTAAGAAACATTAAATGCTTCTTACTCCACTTTAATGATATAGTCTAATAGTTTAATTTAAAGATATAGTGTAATAGTCTACTTTAATGATATAGTTTAATAGTCTAATTTAATGATATTGTCTTTAATGATATATCTTACTAATTTAAAAGCATCTTGAAAAATTTAAAGTCATGGGACTTAATTTAGTTATCTATAAACTGTAATTAAAATTTTGAGTTTATAATAATTTTTTTATTTTAATATCAATAAGGAAAAATATGTTTAATTTCTTCTTTATTTTTCCGTCAAAATATTTTTGTTTAATTTTTATTGCTTGCAGATAATTTTATGTAACACTTGATAAGGAAAAACTCATAGATAGAACACATTTAAAAAAGAATTTAGTTTATCATATCTTCTGATAATCAAATACATTTATTTGTTCTTGATAATGCGCATTATAATCTTGATATTTTTATCAGAGCAAGGATAATTAAAAAAAAAAAAATCTTTTCTGTGCTTATCTTTTACATTTGTACGACATTGAAATGTTAACTTTATTTTTTAACTAAAAAAAGATTCACTAGCATGTACGTAATTCCTAGCTGATAACCAGAGGACTAGAAATAAAGAAATAATATTTATCTAAATTTTTATTAGTGTTTTCTGCACTGAAATTCATACAATTTTCGTGAGTGTATTTTGCAATTATTAATGCGTTTCTATATGTGATTTATATAGATTACTAGACTAATATGAACTAATATGTGTTGTGTAAATAACAGATATTTACAAGGTACATTGTATTTTTAAGGATTCTTTTATCCTTTCATGAATATGAGTAATTTTGAATAAAAATAAAAACCTTAATTTAATATGTAATAATTATTTCAAACTTAAAGCCAAATTTTCTTCCATTACTTATAATTTATTCAAAGTGATTTACTGTAATTTCATTATTTATCTCATCTCTTTCTGAAAACGGAAAAAATTGACGTCATTTAGTGAAAAACAGTTGAAATTATGTTTTGCTAGGTTTTTATTTAATGTTTCTGTTGCTAATGGTATCTTTAATATTAATTGGTTAATAATGTGCAATTATTTGTGCATATCTCCCCCCCCCCCTCCTCCACACACACCCCTTCTGTTTTTTTTTTGTTTTTTTTTTGAGGTGGCATTATTCAAATAGAATTGTTGAAAGTATCAATCACCTACTGTAATACACGAATTTCTATAAAAGAAATCAACGTATGAGTACAAAATTTTTAAAATAAACACAGAAAGAAAATTTTTTTGCAATAAATGTATTAAAAATGGCATCAAAATTATTTGAGAAAAAAGTTCTTTAAGGAAAAAATTATAAAAAATAATTTATAAATATTAATTTATCAAAAACTATATCAGATAAGATTTTGTTAATTTGAGCCGTAAACCCTAAAGAGAGAAAGAGAGACAGAGGGGCATTTCAAGGACTCAAAATGTGAATTTTTAAATATTATTTTAAAATATTATATATCTAAAATGAGCAATTGTTTCAAATATATTCAAATATTGATGATTAATTCTTATTAACGGACACAAAATAATCAAAATATATTATATTTTATTAATATATCAATATATTAATATAACAATTAGTAAAATTATTATAAATATTATAAATATTAAGTAAAATTATTCTATAAAAAATGCTTTGAAAATACATTAATTTCTACTTCTAAAAGCTTTCTTAACAAAAAAAAAAAAAAAAAAATCGCTTGTAATATCGATTTCTGTTGTTTAAGTTTTTCAAATAGTTTCATCTGATTTATTCTCAAATAATATGCCAATATTTTTTCAAAATGTATGATTTATGTGAACTTAAATAGACCAATTAAATTATTTAAATAGGAAATTAGATACAAAATTAATAATATTGATTATTCATAATTATCGAAACCGGTTAAGAGATCTTTCTTCTAAATTTACAAAAGGCGCAGAATATGTTTAGTATAATGTCCGCGTTCACATTGTCTAGATTTGTTCTCTTGTAAAATTGCTTCCTTGTTTAATACCCTATCTTGCTTCATCTTCCCTAAACATTCTTCAATAGTTGTAATTTTTTTTTATTTTTCTTTTAATAGGTGAATACTTTTTAATTGTTTTAGTCACTGAGCCATTTACGATCCAATATTAAAATCATAACCTTTATTGAGTGTATCTATATATATGAAATAATCTGGTGTGTCACTCACACGACTTTCTCTTACCCTGAAATTTAATACTATAAATACAGGTTGCAGATTAATAGGTAAGATAACGAGTACTGTTATGTAAACCTATGTTAAACAATTCATATTAGGCTTCTGAAGAGTTTTATATGATAATTAGTTCTGTGTGAGGGGGCTACCGCCCCCCTCAATCCCCCGTTTCATTAATGCACCTACATTTATATAGAATTTAATTCGGTTATTAAAAAATATTTCTCTTTTTAAAAAATAATTTATTAAAATTATTATTTAAAAAAAAATTATCTTTTATGATAAGGCAGACGGTTTCCATATTAGAGAAGTAGTATAACACCAAATATCCAAAAAAAGTCCATTTCATTCTCAATATTAAAAAAAAAAAAAAAAGTACGATTTTAAAGTAAAAAAATATCGATAACTTTGTTTTAAATTATCGCAGACCGATGGTTCAATCATTCGTTTTAAAGGTATTGGCGAGCTCTTTTGAAAGATACCCATCATGAAAATTTACTCCCCCCGAGGGGGGACTTCCCCCCAGGGGGGGAGGCGAGGCTCCTACATACACAAAAAAATTTTCCCAGTTAACTGTCTCTATTACAAAAAATATATATTTGTTTCATTTGGTTTAGTACAGTCTATAGACGTTAAACTGTATTTTCCTGCAATTTCCCCCATAGACGTAATGTATTAGAATTCTCTTGATTGTCCCTGTACACGAACCATTTGCTTGATCTTAACAAAAAGCTTACTGTAGCATCCCTATATGATACACATTTAGAATACCAAGTTTGAACTTTCTGCCATAATTTGTTTTTGAGATATGCTGATAACAGACAGACACACAGACACACACACAGACACACACACACACACACACAGACACACACACAGACACACAGACCATTTGCTAAAAACATGATTTTCGTATTCAGGGGACCTCAAAACGTGTAAATATAACAAAATCTCGCGTTCGAAAATTTGACCCAAAAACAATACTTTCTCTACCTTATAGGTAAGAGAAAGTAAAAATTGGTGTTTGAAGTTTAATATGTTTATTTCTTTCTTGGGCTTTCCACTTCATAAGTTTGTTTCTAACCTGGTTTTTTCCACATATTGTTTGAAATTATTTTACGTTTTTTAGTTGACCTCGGGCATTGCATGCTGGAAATTTTTAGCAGTTTGCATACAGCATGACAGAAAGATCACCTTATTTGCATACAACATTCATGAAAAAGTGGTGAATTTGCATGCTTCAATATCGGGTTGCTTATTGCCACCGTAGCGCAACATTTAAGCAGGACAATGCACGACCTCAAGTTGTCCGTATTGTCCGGACTTTCCTTGATGCAGAATGCGTTCGACTGTTGCTCTGGGCAGCGCGTTGTCCTGATCTCGCACCAATGAAAATGATTGTTTAATCGTTGAAAAGCGACTGGCACGCCACCACTCACCAGTAACTACGATCGATGAACTTTGGTATCGTGTTGAAGCTTCATGAAATGCTCTATCCGTACATGTCATCCAATCGCTGTTTGATTTAATGCCTAAGCAGATAAGTTCTGTCCAAATTTTCTGAAATTTTAATCAATTGTTTTTCCTACTATAATGTATGTGCCCAACAAATATCTTCCTGATATTCGCATTCCTTCTTGGTGTTGCATTTTGGATTGCCACCAATGTATATATATATATATATATATAATGATAACAATAAGAATAAGAATGAAAAATAAATAGACAGATAAATAATTCTCCACAACAATCCACAAAAGCCAATTTGGTAACTAGTTAATTTAACTAAAATTTTTAAAAATTATTTATCTTCTTTTTAATGCATTGTAAGAAATAATAGCAAACAACTACCAGGCACTTTTAGTTACACATGTATTAAATGTAATATGATAATTAAAAAAATATCTAGTAATTAGGAAGTCAATAATAATGATAGATATATATGTAGAATTTGAAGTAATACACATAATATCAGTGCAAATGCATCTATATACATAGTGTAAAAAATGAAAAAAAAAAAAAATGTATTAGCCTTGATATATAATCCTAAAATACACTGCATTCAGTATATCTGAAACACATATTAAAAACTTAAAGCGTTGTGAATAAATGAAAGATTATCACTAGAATATACTTTCTTGTAAGATTTTTAAACTAACAGCACTCTTATTTTAACAACTGACCATAAATAAAAATACTTATGATTAACGTTTCTTTTAGTACGTTTTCTAAAAATTAGATAATAATAACGCTTAAAAATTAGATATTTATAACGTGTTTTTCAGATATTTTTTGAAATGTGCTAATTATACAAAAAAGAAACAATTTTATATTGAACAAGTTTATAATAAAATATTTTAGATCTATTACCTAATATAATTTCCTTTAATTAGCAACAATAATAAATTTATCATTTAAAGCTTAATAATTGATTAATTATAAAACAGATTTTTTTTTTTTTTAAACATATAATTATGAGATTTAAAAACAAATTTCCTAATTTATTTTCGATCACTTAAAACAGTGCTCTCAACAGTCACTATTTTGAATATACTTTTTATATAGGGGAGACCGGGGTAAAATGGACCACTTTTGTAAATTTTAAGTGCTTACTCACAAAGTAATGACCTTTGTCTATTGAAAATATCTGTGCATATTACCTATGTATTGGGGTTGATATTGCACTCAGTCAAAGGTAATAACTGCATTTACTTTTTTTAAATATAATTTTTTTAATAGCAACTGACAAAATAGACCATTTTATTCCAAGCCCGGGGTAAAATGGTCCATGGCACGGGGTACTGTGGGCCGCAGGTAAAATTTAAAAAGTGTATTAATGTACACTGTTAAAAATGGTTTCTTAAAAATGAGTTAAATTGCCTCAAAATAGCTCCGAAACAATATATACTTAAATTTGAAAACCCATGTAATCATTTTTGAGTATATTGACATGTCAAACATGGGGATATTGAGATTCTTATTGGTCAACCCCATTTTTGAGTATATCAGTATACTCAAAAATGAGTACATAGGGTTGACTAATAAGAATCCCAATATCCCCATGTTTGACACGTCAATATACTCAAAAATGAGTACATGGGTATTCAAATTTAAGCATATATTTTTTCGGAGCTATTTTGAGACAATTTAGCTCATTTTTAAGAAACCATTTTTAACAGTGTAGTGTGTTTTTTAATAATATAAAATGTAGAATATATTATATTTGTTTATTTAAATCTTCGATTCATACAATGTATATTAATGAACATTAAAATTAGAAAATGATACACCAAACGATTTTTGTGTCACTGAAAATCTGCTGTTTTCTTTTGAAGTTCTAGGGTCTGGAAGACTCATCATTAATATCTTGAAAATTGACAAGAAATACTCGTATATCAACGCTCTCAAGAAAAATGCAGAGATCTTGATTAGGTTCTCCTTGCATGAATTTCACAAAAAAACAGATTCTTTATTTTTAGTTCCCCATCATACTATAGGTATGGGGAACTTAGGTAATCGTGAAAATTTTCGACCTCGGTTTTTTGACTTTTCTACACGTTTTCAGGTGTGAGGAATACGAAAATGACAAAATTTCTATGGTGTCTGTCTGTAGGGTGTCTGTTAGTGTGTCAGTGTGTCAGTGTGTCAGTCCGTTAGTGTGTTAGTCCGTTAGTTTGTTAGTCTGTTAACACGATATCTCACGAACAAATGATCGCAGAGAGGTCAGATCAGTTTTAAAATAGTACTTTCGACACTGGCAAGAACCCTATTCATTTGCAACAATCGAATTTAAAAACTTCGTAAGTTATTAGAAATTTACGATTTTCTTAACATGGGAGAATAGGACAAAAATTCACTTAAACGTGCATTTAATGGAAACTTTTTACTGTAAAAATGTCAGACCAGTTTTAAAATATCAGTTTTGATGCCGGAATGAACATCAGTAACTATAAATATGCTACTTTGGAAATTTCGCAAGTTATTGGAAATTTACGAATTTTTTAACATGGCAGTATAGAGCAAAATTTCACATAAACGTCAATTTTGAGAGATATTTTCATCGTAAAGATGTCAGACTACTTTTGAAATATTATTTAGGACACTGGCATGATTATTAATGACTATGAATTTTCCAATATAAAGATTTCGTAAGTTATTGGAAATTTACGAATTTCTTAACATGGCTGAATAGAGCAAAATTTCACATAAACGTCAATCTTGAGGGATATTTTCATCGTAAAGATGTCAAACCACTTTCGAAATATTATTTAGGATACTGGCATGAATATCATAGACTACGATTTTTCCAATTTAAAAATTTCGTAAGTTATTTGGAATTTACGATTTACTTAACATGTCAGAATAAGGCAAAATTGAGCATAAATTTCCATTTTCAGGATCGTAAATACATTAGACAACTTCAAAATTACATTTATGATATTGGTTTTAACATGATTGAATACAAATATTCTAATAGGAAAATTTCGTAAATCATTCGTAATTTACGATTTTATCAACATAGTGAAATTGTAAATGTTTCATATAAATATGAATTTTGAGGATTATTGCATTGGAAATAGTAGGATGAAAACTAAACAACGGAATTGACCCTGATAAAATAAATTAATAGATTAGAATAAGATATATATATCGAAGTGAACGGTGGATAGCCTATTAGCGGGGATTTCATTCTGTCATAATATCAAGCTTTGGTCAAATTCATTTCTTTTAACATGATTATAATATGTCTCGCACTAGAAATTTATGAGAACATAAATATGATGGGGAACTGAGCAGAGTCCACCTATGCCAACTAGTTTATTTCTGTGATTAAACCAACAAAATGTAAAACTGTCTTTTTCGTCAAGTTTTTGACGAAAATTTACTTACACTTATTTTATTAGTTTTAAAATTAGCATCTTGCTGTTAAATTATATACTTATCACTGAATTTTGTATCACTATAAACAGACATATTCTTAGAAACACTCGAAATTCTTTATACTGTTTTTGCTTTGAACATGATGTGAGACTTCAGTTTTATTTTTTATCTTTAACAGAAGCTATTTTTTTTTTTTTTTAATTTCTTCTGGTTCTAACTAAAGCGGCTTTTTTTGTTTATTTATTTATTTATTTTTATTTTATGCTTCTCCTTCAATAATCTCTTTTACTGGTGTATCAGTTAAAATTATTAATGCGTCTTTATTTATTTAGTTGTCGTCTTGTGTAAGGACACTATCGACAAGGGATGCAATTCGAAAGCTACTATTTTTAAATGGGGATTTTTCACATAGTGATTGAGATGTGTGCATTATAAATTATATAGTACAATTATATACTACTAATTTATATAGTCATAAATAAGAACTTCTTATTTAGAAAATATACAATGGAAATAAATAATTGTAGATAAGAAACATAATTTCTCGATTTTTAAAATAATATTTAGATTTTTTAAGTGAAACAATATTATGGTAATTATCATTTTCTGGTTCCTCTTTCTGTAGTATTTTTTGCGTTAAATTTTTACTTTTGTTATATTTAATTATGCTCAATTAATTATAATGCAGCACATTTCAATAAACTACATTGTTTTGATGAAAGTAATTTTTATAATTTACAATTTCAGCTATTTAATTTATTTTACATATGTAAGTAGTTTAGATGACAAAAATAGCTAAATGTTTTGAAAATATGCTTTATTTTCAAAGAATCTCGCTGGGAAAACTACGCCATAATGTATGATAATCTTTTTTTGTTGTTAAATTACGTCAATTATTGATTGTAGTGGGTGGGTTAATTAAAATTCCTATAAATCCAGAACACACACTCAAGTGTTCTGGATTAGTCATTAAACTATTTTTTCCCTAATCACCTATAATTGTGAAATCAGAAAGACTATACGCATTATTTTGTTTTCTCAACAAAAATTTAGATAATCTCTATACGTTACAAAAACGTTACTGTCACTGGCGTCAATTTCTTTTTTTTGTGTGCGACCGTATCTTCTTGCGGAGGGCAGGGTTCTTCGCATCATGAGAGTTATCAATGTGTTCCGAATACTCCAAGAAAGACATTTCAGCTGCCTAGAAATTTCTATCATTTTAATTAAAGAAGTTATTAATAAAAAACAACGGGTTTATGAAGGTACTCTATTTTCCACCTTGAAAAAAGTTTCTCCCAGTGACGTTGTTCTTCTGTCATGAAGTCATTGTACAAAGGATGGATGGATAGTTGGATAGTTGGGTTTTACGTCGCACTAGTGCTGCGCAAATGGGCAATTGGCGACGGTCTGGGACACACATCTAGAGGTGGTCCGGAGACATGCCATCACAATTTTGATCCTCCACGGAAGGGATGGCTCTCCCGCGTCGGTAACCCCCAGAGGTATAATTTTTGATGGGATCATGGCGGCCACGACAGATTTTACGTGCACCAGCCACCATTGGTGTACACGACGGTCTTTGGCCGGCTCGAGTACCGAACCCGCAATCTTCCAATTACGAAGCCGGCGCTCTAACGACTGAGCTACCGCGGCCCCATTTTACAAAGGAAAATTAAAATATGATCCATGGTTGTAGGTATCTAGGTATTTAGGTATGTTGGGTTTAACGTCGCACTAGTACTGCGTTATGAGTAATTGACGACGGTCTGGGACGAGAAGTTCCGGAGACATGCCATCATAAATTTGATCTTCCACGGAGGGGATGGCTCCTCCGCTTTTGAGATCCCTAGAGGTACAGTTTTGATGGGAACATGGAGGACCTAGACTTTGGGGTAACGACGGATTTTATGCGCACCTCCCACCATTAGTATACACGACGGTCTTTGGCCGGCTCAAGTATCGAACCCGCAATCTTCCAATTACGAGCTCGGCGCTTTCCCGAATGGGGTACCACGGCCTGGATCCATGGCTGTAAAAAAGAAATAAAAAGGGTCATACACTAAATCTGTGATGCAAAATGGTCTAGATATTACGAATTTCTTTCTATTTCAATAATAATAATTAAAAAAAAAAAAAAATTACTAATTTTCATAAAAATAAATAAAAGTAAATAATATAGTATTAAATATTATGTATTTCAATTTGACATTGAATATGGGGGATTTTTATAATATTTTTCTGCTTTTGTGTTGTGTTATGCACTATTAATATTCCTATTCGGTGAAAAAAAAAAAAAAAAGCAACCAATATGCGGGCAGAGCTGTGCATGGATTAACAAGTAAAGTGAGTCAGGGGAAGGCGAAGCCTTCCTCGGGGGTTGGGGGGGGGGGAAGAAGAAGAAGATTAAAAAAAAAGATTATACATATTCTTGTAAATGCGTAGTTTACGTAATCCTGCTGAAGTATTCATTTCGAACGAACTAAAAAATACCCAAGAAAACCCAATGCTTTTAATTTCAATAAGTAATCATACTTTATTTTTATTTTTCAAACTAAATTAATGTAACAATTCTTTTCAATTTTTAAAGAAAGTGTTCGATATAAAATACGAATTATCATATGCGTCGATTTTAGGATAAAATGGTTCCTAATATAGCGGCAGATTCAAATGTATGGATATAATTGACAGTAATTTTTTAAGATCTAAAAGAAAAAAAATGTTATAATGGAAGGAAAACAAATCCATTCATTGTATACAGCCTGAGAAAATGACGATTTTGTGTTTAGTGGATCATCTCTTAAATTACGTTAATATATCTTCCCAGTTAAATTGAACTTGCTGTTAATTTGTAAGGATATTTAAATATATTAATCATATTAATCATATTCATGTTATTCATTTATTTTAATCCTTGCTTTAGACAGACTTATTCATTTTCAATGTATCATTTACTTAAATATAAAATACATTTAAGAGATAAATATATAAAATGGTAAAAGAACTTCATCTAAATTTAATAATTTGAATATTATGTAATGCAGATGTACGTATATACAGATTCGTAAAACATAATTATCCGTTTAATTTTGTTTTTCATGTATATTTTATTAAATACAGTATATTTCTAAAGAACCAATAAATGTACTTATGTCCCCTTTGACTAGGACAAAATAATTATTCTAAAGAGAAAAAACAAATTTCATTTTTAATACTTAAAAAAAATTATTATAGGTTATCTTTTTCTCTTTTTATAACCTTATGAAAAAGTTAGACTTGTGTAAACCATTAACATGAACGAGCAAACATTTCGTTGCATAATTGAAAATTTTATTTCGCTCAAAAATAATTTTTGAAAAAAATTACATATCTTATTCCTTTTATGATAATTTAACTGAAAAACAGAATTTTAAAAGAAGACTATTAATGTTATATAGATATATATTATTTTTATTTTTTATTTTATATATAAACAATTATAATTAGAGTTTATTAATTATCATATATATATATATATATTAGACACAAATAATAATTTGCATAATTTGCACGTTTTAGAAATAAATCGTTCAGAAGAAGCTGTCATAAATTTTATTCTTAGAAAAATATATTAAATAAATAAATAAATAAAAATAAAGGAAAAATGGTGTATTTTCTCCTACAGATATAGGATAGAGTTTTGATGCAATTACTGCTATGATCATTTCTTTAAGAAATATTAAAAGAGTAGACTAAAAATGTAAACATGGAAAAAATTCTCAAACTGCAATAAGTTCAAATTTACTAACGCATGGCTTTAATATAACTAATACTATTAAAATGAAATGTATTATTACGTTTGAATGTTTCTTTTTTCTAAGAAGAACTCTTTTAAAATCATTTTTTAATTACTTATTTTATGGCTTTATTAAAGCATTACATTTTATTACTTATCTTAAAAATTCCTTGATATAAAGAATTAAAAACACATGAGCGTAAATTTTGGTGTCTTCCGAAATCATACCTTGTAATTACTTTCTTATCCTACTTTAACTCCTTTTAAATTGTTAAAAATAATCCAAATTGTTAAAAAAAAGTAAACGGTTAGATAATTATGTGTGAATCATCGAATTTTAGTTAATAATATTTTTTTTAATTAAACTGTTTTAACGTGATATTTTTAAATCAAATACTCTAAACATTATCCGATATTATTACTTTTTAGAGAAATCCCGTTTTGTACAGTCGGTAACTAAAGTATCCGAACACTAGCAAAAATTCCTATGTAAAAAATGTAGAGTTAATACTGTTTTGTTAAATAAATCCTTGTCGAATCCTGTTCTTATGCAGTGTAAGAACAAGATTCGATAAGGATTTATTTAACAAAACCGTATGAAGTGTACTTTTTTTACATAGGAATTTTTGCTAGTGTTCGGACACTTTTGTTACCGACTGTACGCAAAAAAACAAAATACTTCCGTATTTAGGATTCTTGAGCTACAGCCATATAAAGAAATGGTAGCTTTTGTTGAAAATAATTAAAGCAATAATTATTGTACCATCACGAAGTAAAATTATCTGACAAGCTTTTATCATGAAAATTTATTACTTTTCATTAATAATGCAAGTCTACAACCAAAAACTCCATAGCATGTTTTTACTGTTTCTTATATGTGTTAACTTTCTAAAGCAATAATAATAATAATTAAAAAAAAAAAGTAAAAAAGTTCCACTATGCCTATGTTTTTACTTTTGAAAATCGCATATTTTTAGTTGAATTTTGCGTGAAATAATGTAAGCTGGTATCCTATAATTGATAATGAAAACACTTTTAATATTATTTCTTACAATAAAGTAATATTTGTTAAAATCAAAATGAAAAAAAAAAAAAAAAAAAAAAAAAAAAAGAAAATAAAATAAAATAAAAATAGAAAATCTGGAGATTTTTTTTCAGGGTGGGGGGGAGTAGAACAGGGGAAAGTCGAAATATGTTCAAAGGAATTTCAGAAAAAAAAAAAAAAAAAAAAAGATAAAGAAAGAAAAAGAAAGAAAGAAAGAAAGAAAGAGAGAGAGAGAGAGAAAAAAGGTATCACCGGCAAAAAACACAGTGAACACAGCATGTTAAATATATCATGAAGGAATAGTTTGTTTAATTATGATAAATAATATGTATGTTTAGTTTAATGTAATAAAATTAATAATCTGTTATTGCAAACTCTTGTTATTTTGAAAATAAATAAATAAATAAAAATAAAAAGCGTATGTGATGGTATCATTTTTGAATTTAGCATCCTTAAAAACGTAAATTTTGCCAAAAAAAAAAAAAAAAAAAAAAAAAAAAAAATTTATGCAGCTGATTTTTTTTTTTTTTTTTTTTTTTTTTTTTTCAAAGCCAGTGTATTTTTTTCTTTTTCATTCCTGACTTTAAGGTTGTAGACAGTAGGGGGTCGTGGGAGTTTGATCCCTTTACAAAATTTCACTCATGGTGTATCAATGATAACATTAAAGACACGCTAGAAAAATAAATTTAAAAGTAAATATTTATATTATACTTAAACATATTTCAGACCAAAATTTCATTCAGTAAGCGAGGTTATTTTATTAAACTGTGAAAATATTGCGATTCATGTCTTAATTTCGAATACTTTATTCATAAATTCAATTAACTCATTTAATTAGAAATTTATATAGGTTCCTTCTTGTTTGTTTTATACTTTACGGCGAGAAAAATCGACTTTCTATATCTATCAATTTGGCTTGAGTGTTTGGCTCCATTATTATTATTATTTATTTATTTATTTATTATAAAAAATGATTTTCTATCACGTTTATGTTGCTCGAGCGAACTATTTTCGTAAACTACAACTCTGTAAGACAGTACAGTTTGTGAGACTGCCATAAGGATTTACTTGTTAGATGATCTTATTCAATAACTCGAATCAAGATTTAGAGGCCATACTTGGTCTTTAACATTATTCTGTAATTTAATTCCTTCTGTTTTTTTGTAACGACGAGGATCAAAGAAAATTTTTTTAAACAGTTAATTTTTTTTTTGGAATAGTATATTATAAAAGTCGAATTTAAAGTTTGAAAACCAAAATAGCACCAGCATGCAGCCTAGAATAAATCGACCAACAACTGCAACTGAAGCTGACGAACATGGACCCTGTTTCATCACTTTGCACAAGGAAATACAAAGAGAGTTAAAATGGAAAATAACAGTAATAAAAGTTAGATTCTACGCAAAACAAACATGTTTTTAATGTAAAGAGCAATAAATAATTAGTAAATAATTTTATGCAAAAATTAGCTAGGGTACGTACTTAAGAAGATTCACTAAATGTAACAATAAAAATATAGTAACAATAGTTTACAGAAATATATTCATTCATAAATCGAGTTGTCAATTCGCTGTTCTTACTTACTATGCTACCTGAAATTATTTTATTTATTTATTTTAGTATAAAAATAATATAACAATATATGCAAATTTCTTGTGTTTAAAAATAATATTGCTTTGTAATAAGCTAGACAATGGCGAATTTAGATTTGAGAGCGCCGCTAGGAAAACATTCCTACATTATCACTCAAGCACTAAGAAAATGAGACATTTCATTGTTAGAAGAAATGAATGTATATATATATACAGTCGGTAAGAAAAGTGTCCGAACACTAGCAAAAATTCCTATATAAAAAAAGTAGAGTTAATACTGTTTTGTTAAATAAATCCTTGTCGAATCACGTTCTTAGACTGACTAAGGACATGATTCGACTTAAAAAATTTTTTGAACAATTCGAATGTGGAATATACAAGTGGAAATAATATTGATGGTTTATCTACCAAAGATGAAAATAAGGACTTAAATAATTTTAACCTGATACAAACTGATTTACCTCTAGTAAACTATGACAATGAAAGTCTGAACTTGTTAAATTTTTCGTATAACTTTAATCCCAAATGCTTAAATGTTTTTTCTGCTAACAACGAAAATATGAATTCGAATAATTTTAGTGCGAAGGAAAATGAGTTAGTGACAGATAACTTTAACAATGAAAATCTAGACTTGCTAAATTTTTTGAATAACTTTAATACTGAATGTATGAACGATATCCCAACAATATAGATTTGCTGTCTTGTATTATTGTGAATGAATTTCGAATAAAAAGATTTCAATGAAAATGGTTTGTTTGAATTTTTATTACAAAATCACCTTTTTTATAATATTTTCTATTAGAATACAAACTGAAGTGTCATCTTTTTTAAAATAAATACATGCTAAAAGTTTACTTGTGTATTAACGATATACTTTTTCATTACTGTAGTAGAATTGATTGACTATAATATTTAAACACTAAGTAAAAATTATGCACAATAGTAGTTTTATAAACTATCAAACTTACATCGAAGAAGAAAAACTTGTAAAATTGTTTTACCACTCAACTGTAAAGTACTTGTGAAAATCTTAAATGAATTTATCTTATTAACAATTTTCCTGAAAAACTAACTTATAAAAATTTTAGATATAATTATGAAGTTAGTATTTTCCTAAGTATCACGTTTGAATCTTACTTTGAATATGCATCATCAAAGTGTTTTGTACTTTAACTAAAATCACAATCTCTATTCCAAAGAGTGTAAAAATAATGTTATAGTAACAACTTAAACTTTTATATATAGATATTTTCACGATTGTATTTTAACTTTTTTATTTTTTAGAATACAGAAAATATTTTGTAAGAGTTGTGAAAGCTTAATTTTAGAAGTTTGTGAAATTTCACAAAAATTTTTTAAACATTTTTGTCAAATGTTTTCTTTATGTCACATCACTTAGAATAATTTAACTGTTTTTAGTAGGATTACTACCACAAAACATTAAGTTAGAAAATTTTTAGATAAAACTTATAAGTTACGAAAAACCATATGTGAAGTAATAACAAAAGGTGTATATAATTTCAAGTTTAGACATGGTTGAACAAGTTTCAGGAGACACTAAAACCTGTAGCTGACGTCATAACCCCTGTGACGCAACTTTTCCCTTACCACTACGTCACAAATGTATAATTTAACAAAAAGTACTTATGTTTACCCACAATTCCCGCCTTGTATTATTTTACTTTGTGTATAAAATCAATGATCTGTAAAAAACTTTGTCGTTTTTATACACTTTGAAGTAAAAATTTTCTCCATAAACATCAAATTATATTTTACAAGTATGAATTGATATGTATTTGTTTTAAATATCTCTAAGTTACATTATACCAAAGTATAATTTCTAAAATTTAAACAATTCTCACTTTACAAAAATTAACTTGTTTGATTTCTAGGTCTTTAATAAAAATCTTTATTTATTTATTTATTTTTTTATTTATTGTAACAGTTGTTTATAGATTAGTTGTTTATAGATTTAACAGTTGTTTATAGATTTGTCGAAACTTGTGGTTTAGTATTTTCAAAGAATGTAGGTTGTTAATACTTAAAGTTTCAAGTTCATGATTTCATTATACATCTGCAGCTTCTAAATTTGATAAGTGTTAGATTTTTATCTTACATTTTCAATCTAAAAAGAAAAAGTTAATTTTTCTGAGATAGTATTTGTATTAAAATAATTTGTGTAAAAATTTTTCATTTACAAAAAATTTCGTTTATAAGCATATGTGTGAAAAACTTCAAACTAAATGACTTTAAAAAACTTAGTACTTTGTAAAATAAGAGGCGTTATTAAGACATGTGAAACATTAAAATTACATACTTCATAATTTTTTAAATACTTGCAGTCTCTTATGTTGGTAAGAATGAGATTTTATCTTACATTTTCATTCTTATCATTAGAAAAAACAAGTTTCCTATATTTTTATTCTAAAAATAAGTTAATTAATTTCTCAGATGATATTTTTTCTAAAATACTTTGTGTGAAAAATTTTTCATTCACAAAAATTTCGGTTTATAAGCATATGTTTGAAAAACTTCAAACTAAATGATTAAAAAACTTAGTACTTTGTAAAATAAGATGCGTTATTAACACATGTGAAACATTAAAATTTAATACTTCATAATTTTTTAAATACTTGCAGTATCTTATGTTGGTAATTTTGTGATTTCAACCTTTTTATTGTGAAAATGGGTTTCTTATATTTTTATTCAAGAATAAGTTATCTTAATTTCTAAAAGTTTTGTAAAATTTTTAAAGTATACATATATTTGTAATCTAGAATACTTGGTTATAATATTTTTTAAGTATGTTTATATACACTTAGAAAACTTAAGTATGCATCTGTGAAGGTGGATGTATTTAATAAAACATATATTAATATTTTTTCAACTCTGAATTTTTCAAAGTTAGTTTTCATCATTTACAAACTTGCTATCTGTAAAGAAAAACTGAGTGAATGTAGCATATGATGTGAGGAATTTCACTATGATGAATTACAAAAAATTCTAACGTTGTCATTAGGGAAGTGTCAGGTTCGATTCCGGATCGCGTTAAAAACTCAAAAATGGTAATTTCTAATTATCACTATGTTCAGAAACTTATATTATTTTAAGAATGTTGCAAAATTTCTAGTACTATAATACAAAACTTGGAAAAAAGAAAAACTTACAATATTTTAACGAGTATAAGGAAATTTAAAGAAAATTTATAATTAAATACCACTTTGTAAAAATTTTTAAGTATACACGTATGTTCAATGATAGTGATAAGAAGATTCCAAAAAGTTATATCTAAAGTATAACTGTTTTAGGTAGAGAAATTTTTGACATCAGCTATTTTTTGCAGAAAAGTAACTTCTGAAAAATGATAGAGGTAAAATATGATACAATATGTTACGATATTTTCTTAAACTTATTAAGACTTCTTTTCAAACGGTGAATTTTTCAGTTTTTTACATTGATCAACTTATTTTTATTTTTATTTATTTATTTTTTAAAGATGAATGTTACTTCAAATAATTTTTTCTTAAACAAAATTTTCATTGAAAGTTCTTTATTTACTTTCAATTTCACATTACATACATTTTTCTTGAACATTGTTCTTATACAGATTGAACTGAACATAATTCAACATAGCAGATAATATTTTTACAATTTTCATATTATGATCGAGTGATAAAACTCCACATTCTTTGAAAAATTGATTTCTTTTCTCCTTTGACTTTTATACATTCTTGATGATCAATAATCCAATTACCTAAATACTTCTGGAAGATATTAAAAAATTTTATCCAGGGTATGATAAAGTCACCAGATCTCTTAAAGCGTTTCGCCATAAGCTCGCTTGAAAATACTAAGTAAATTACAACTTTGTCCCAATTTATTTCATTTTTTATCATTTCTTTTAAGACAATATCTAAACAGATGTGAAAATTTTCCTCAGATAACATATCAACATTTTCATAAAGTTGATTGCTAATTTCTGAATTGATAAATTCATTCATTCGAAATTTAAGGTGGTTTATAATCTCTAGTTCTGAATTGCGAATGTGTGATATATTGAATATATGAGTAAATGCGTTTAACAAAATGATATCTGTTCTGACATCCATCTTGAAAAAACTATTATTATGTAGTACTGAATTCAGGTTATAAAATAAGCAACCTCACTTCTCAAAATAAATTTGACAAGTAATAAAATTTTTCTTCACTCGGAATTAATACTAGGTGTTTCTCACCAAATCTGAATTATCGCCAAATACTCTAAAGTTTTTGTAGATATATCCTAAAATTTATTAAAAATCATGCCAAATTCCTATTTTTAAGACCCTATTTCGGATTTTATTGGTAAAATTTCACGGGTTTACACTAAAAAAATGTTAGGGAGTTACAAAAAAATGGTTAAACTATAGATAAAAATACATTGAATTTCTAATTATCACTCTGTTCAGAAACTTATTTTATTTTAAGAATGCTGGAAGATTTCTAGTACTATAATACAAAACTTGAAATAAAAATAGATACAATATTTTAATGAGCGTAAGGAAATTTAAAGATAATTAATAATTAAATACAACATTGTAAATTTTTTAAAATATATATGAAAGAATTTATGTGGGAGTGATTATACATGTATGTTCGATGACAGTGATAAGAAGATCCCAAAAAAGTTATATCTGAAGTATAACTGTTTAAGGTAGAGAAATTTTCAACATCAGTTATTATTTTGCACTAAAGTAACTTCTGAAAAATGATAGATTCACTCTCTTATGTAAAATATAATACAAAATGTTACGATATTTTCTTAAACTTATTAAGACTTCTTTTCAAACAGCGAATTTTTCAGTTTTTTACATTGATCAACTTATTTTTACTAATTTATTTTTAAAAGATGAATTTTTAAAGTTTTTTTATTTACTTTTAATTTCACATTATATACATTTTTCTTATAAAGAAGTGAACTGAACATAATTCAAAATAGTAGATAATTTTTAGTACATCGAACAGTAAACATATTTAAACACGTGAAAAGTTGAAGCAAAACTGGAATTTTCTCCCCCTATCTTTTGACAATACCGTACCTAACCCGATTCTAAGAAAATGCCCTAAGGAATGCTCCCCTCCTTTCCCCCAAAACATTGTGACGTCACCATTAGCGAATGAAGTCTGTATTTTGCGTTAAGATATTATTCTATTTATAACGAAAAAGAATGTATACAGTTTAAAATGGATACTAGATATTCACAATTAAAAAATCTTAATGATGAAAAGTATTTTTTTAACAAACTTTCTTCAATTAAGTAATCAATAAGAAATTTTAATCACTCTTTTTTAGTTATCTATCGAAAAAAACAATTCTCGTCCTTCATCCTAATCTAATTTCACTTATACATTTGAGATTTTAAACATCTTTTAGTTTAATTTTCACATGCATTGTCTTTTTTCGAAAAACATCTGGTGAATATTTACAAGATCTTTAATTATTATTTTTTATTTATTTATTTTAATTATTTATCTGTAATTAATATCATTTTTATGGTTGATTAATTTTCAGACAATAGTATTCTTAGGTTAAAAAAGATCTGCATAGGCATATAATAGAAAAATCACTCACACATATGCGAAAACTACTGAAATATTTTTTTTGCTGCAAGGTAGCAGGTTCGAATCTCAGTCAAAATATATGTTTCTAAACTTTCTTTCATTCTTTATACTTAATTTTTGCTTTCATTGCCTTTTTTTTTTCGGAAAATATTTGATGGTTTTTTACAAGAAGATGCTTAATTAATAGTTTTCTTAATTATTATTCTCTAATTAATATCATTAAAACGATTGAATTCTTTTCGGACACTAGCATTCATAGTTTTAAAAGAACAGTGCAGACATATACTATAAAAATCACTCACACACACGCGAAAACTGCTGAAATATTTTTACTGCAAGGTGTCGGGTTCGAACCCTAGTCAAACAACTCTATTTCCTACATACTCTATGCACATCCACATCCTTAAATTCAATCGATTTCTTATTTATTTTCCCAATTTTTAAATTTTTTCTTAATTAATTTCTTAATTAACTTCCTAATTAACCTCTTAATTAACCTCCTAATTAATTTTCTAATGAGTCACAAACAATATCCTGCTTTTTTTCATTCTACCACAAACATCACTTTAAAACCATCGTCACCTTTTACAATAAGTCACTCATTAATTTTTTAATTAAATTTTCCTCATTAATACCCTCATCATCTTTCACGATACTGTCAGAAGGATGTCTCAAGGTCAATACCAAGTCATCTAGACCCTCAGGGGGGGTGTGACACCCGCACGGCTCCGTTCGCTCCGCCGGTGCACCAGTGCACCACCCTGATGCGCCAGAACCGGTGTTTTTTACCTACTATTATATAATAACTTTTTTACAGCTAACGAGAAAAATATACTCTGCACATTCTCAGAAACCTTTGTTATTAATGTCCGCGAACTAAATTCTACAGCATATCTATGAATACGTTTAACGATACTGGAGAAGATTAATTTGCCACAGTTGGTTCAATATTAATATGCATTTGTATCAGTTTATTTTTGGATACATATTTGCATCAGTCAAACTTTGGATATTTCCTTGCTTTTATTGTTTTATTGTTTTATTTTTGAATATTTATTACTGTAAACGAAAACTTTTTTTTTTTTTAATTGCAAATTTAACAGTTAACTGTGCAGATAACATTTTCCAGCTAATCTGCAATAAATTTGCGTCTTCACTAGCTAACACGAACTTGGCTTTTGTGAAAGGTTTTCCATATTTAATGTGGAAATGGGGTATACATGAGAATATATGTTCGTACCTTGTTATTAAATATCTGCATATTTCCTTCCATTCGCAGTGAATTTATCAAAAATATTTACTGCTAAATATGGCATAAAAGTACAAACTGTCTACCTCATATAAATAAAACAAAGTAAAATTATCTCTACGCTCAATAAATAATTTAAAAGCAGCATGATTATGTTCGTGAAATAGAATAGGACTCTGGCACTAAATTAAACTCTCGAGAGAGCATTTTTTTTTCTGTTTTTATTATAAGAGAATAATTATATGTTTTATTATTTTTCCTTTTTGCGGGAATAAAGTCATAAATAAAAATAAACATTTTTTACTAATTTTAATCAAATTTCGGCATTGCTGTAGTTAACGATAAGTTGGGAGAATAGTTTATCGGGTGCTTGTGAACAATATCTTTTCTTCTTCTTCTTGTTTTTCCTTCCTTCCTTTCTTTCTTTCTCTCTCTCTCTCTCTCTCTCTCTTTTTTTTTTTTTTTTTTTTTTTTTTTTTGTGTGTGTGTGTGTTTGGGGGGGGGGGGGTATCTCACAAAGGACGAGGTCCCTAGTGTAGACAGCCGGCCTTAAAACCTCATGACTCCATCACTATAACGGAAATAGTTTTCTGAAAAATAAATGTATAATAATATTTTTTAATAATTTAATCACTTCAAATAATTTTACGCATATGTTACTATTAAAAACTCCTTGAGGGTAATTCTGGATATTTAATAGCCCTAACTTAACTATATCATTAAAATGGAGTAAGAAACATTAAATGCTTCTTACTCCACTTTAATGATATAGTCTAATAGTTTAATTTAAAGATATAGTGTAATAGTCTACTTTAATGATATAGTTTAATAGTCTAATTTAATGATATTGTCTTTAATGATATATCTTACTAATTTAAAAGCATCTTGAAAAATTTAAAGTCATGGGACTTAATTTAGTTATCTATAAACTGTAATTAAAATTTTGAGTTTATAATAATTTTTTTATTTTAATATCAATAAGGAAAAATATGTTTAATTTCTTCTTTATTTTTCCGTCAAAATATTTTTGTTTAATTTTTATTGCTTGCAGATAATTTTATGTAACACTTGATAAGGAAAAACTCATAGATAGAACACATTTAAAAAAGAATTTAGTTTATCATATCTTCTGATAATCAAATACATTTATTTGTTCTTGATAATGCGCATTATAATCTTGATATTTTTATCAGAGCAAGGATAATTAAAAAAAAAAAAATCTTTTCTGTGCTTATCTTTTACATTTGTACGACATTGAAATGTTAACTTTATTTTTTAACTAAAAAAAGATTCACTAGCATGTACGTAATTCCTAGCTGATAACCAGAGGACTAGAAATAAAGAAATAATATTTATCTAAATTTTTATTAGTGTTTTCTGCACTGAAATTCATACAATTTTCGTGAGTGTATTTTGCAATTATTAATGCGTTTCTATATGTGATTTATATAGATTACTAGACTAATATGAACTAATATGTGTTGTGTAAATAACAGATATTTACAAGGTACATTGTATTTTTAAGGATTCTTTTATCCTTTCATGAATATGAGTAATTTTGAATAAAAATAAAAACCTTAATTTAATATGTAATAATTATTTCAAACTTAAAGCCAAATTTTCTTCCATTACTTATAATTTATTCAAAGTGATTTACTGTAATTTCATTATTTATCTCATCTCTTTCTGAAAACGGAAAAAATTGACGTCATTTAGTGAAAAACAGTTGAAATTATGTTTTGCTAGGTTTTTATTTAATGTTTCTGTTGCTAATGGTATCTTTAATATTAATTGGTTAATAATGTGCAATTATTTGTGCATATCTCCCCCCCCCTCCTCCACACACACCCCTTCTGTTTTTTTTTGTTTTTTTTTTGAGGTGGCATTATTCAAATAGAATTGTTGAAAGTATCAATCACCTACTGTAATACACGAATTTCTATAAAAGAAATCAACGTATGAGTACAAAATTTTTAAAATAAACACAGAAAGAAAATTTTTTTGCAATAAATGTATTAAAAATGGCATCAAAATTATTTGAGAAAAAAGTTCTTTAAGGAAAAAATTACAAAAAATAATTTATAAATATTAATTTATCAAAAACTATATCAGATAAGATTTTGTTAATTTGAGCCGTAAACCCTAAAGAGAGAAAGAGAGACAGAGGGGCATTTCAAGGACTCAAAATGTGAATTTTTAAATATTATTTTAAAATATTATATATCTAAAATGAGCAATTGTTTCAAATATATTCAAATATTGATGATTAATTCTTATTAACGGACACAAAATAATCAAAATATATTATATTTTATTAATATATCAATATATTAATATAACAATTAGTAAAATTATTATAAATATTATAAATATTAAGTAAAATTATTCTATAAAAAATGCTTTGAAAATACATTAATTTCTACTTCTAAAAGCTTTCTTAACAAAAAAAAAAAAAAAAAAAAAAATCGCTTGTAATATCGATTTCTGTTGTTTAAGTTTTTCAAATAGTTTCATCTGATTTATTCTCAAATAATATGCCAATATTTTTTCAAAATGTATGATTTATGTGAACTTAAATAGACCAATTAAATTATTTAAATAGGAAATTAGATACAAAATTAATAATATTGATTATTCATAATTATCGAAACCGGTTAAGAGATCTTTCTTCTAAATTTACAAAAGGCGCAGAATATGTTTAGTATAATGTCCGCGTTCACATTGTCTAGATTTGTTCTCTTGTAAAATTGCTTCCTTGTTTAATACCCTATCTTGCTTCATCTTCCCTAAACATTCTTCAATAGTTGTAATTTTTTTTTATTTTTCTTTTAATAGGTGAATACTTTTTAATTGTTTTAGTCACTGAGCCATTTACGATCCAATATTAAAATCATAACCTTTATTGAGTGTATCTATATATATGAAATAATCTGGTGTGTCACTCACACGACTTTCTCTTACCCTGAAATTTAATACTATAAATACAGGTTGCAGATTAATAGGTAAGATAACGAGTACTGTTATGTAAACCTATGTTAAACAATTCATATTAGGCTTCTGAAGAGTTTTATATGATAATTAGTTCTGTGTGAGGGGGCTACCGCCCCCCTCAATCCCCCGTTTCATTAATGCACCTACATTTATATAGAATTTAATTCGGTTATTAAAAAATATTTCTCTTTTTAAAAAATAATTTATTAAAATTATTATTTAAAAAAAAATTATCTTTTATGATAAGGCAGACGGTTTCCATATTAGAGAAGTAGTATAACACCAAATATCCAAAAAAAGTCCATTTCATTCTCAATATTAAAAAAAAAAAAAAAAAAAAGTACGATTTTAAAGTAAAAAAATATCGATAACTTTGTTTTAAATTATCGCAGACCGATGGTTCAATCATTCGTTTTAAAGGTATTGGCGAGCTCTTTTGAAAGATACCCATCATGAAAATTTACTCCCCCCGAGGGGGGACTTCCCCCCAGGGGGGGAGGCGAGGCTCCTACATACACAAAAAAATTTTCCCAGTTAACTGTCTCTATTACAAAAAATATATATTTGTTTCATTTGGTTTAGTACAGTCTATAGACGTTAAACTGTATTTTCCTGCAATTTCCCCCATAGACGTAATGTATTAGAATTCTCTTGATTGTCCCTGTACACGAACCATTTGCTTGATCTTAACAAAAAGCTTACTGTAGCATCCCTATATGATACACATTTAGAATACCAAGTTTGAACTTTCTGCCATAATTTGTTTTTGAGATATGCTGATAACAGACAGACACACAGACACACACACAGACACACACACACACACACACACAGACACACACACAGACACACAGACCATTTGCTAAAAACATGATTTTCGTATTCAGGGGACCTCAAAACGTGTAAATATAACAAAATCTCGCGTTCGAAAATTTGACCCAAAAACAATACTTTCTCTACCTTATAGGTAAGAGAAAGTAAAAATTGGTGTTTGAAGTTTAATATGTTTATTTCTTTCTTGGGCTTTCCACTTCATAAGTTTGTTTCTAACCTGGTTTTTTCCACATATTGTTTGAAATTATTTTACGTTTTTTAGTTGACCTCGGGCATTGCATGCTGGAAATTTTTAGCAGTTTGCATACAGCATGACAGAAAGATCACCTTATTTGCATACAACATTCATGAAAAAGTGGTGAATTTGCATGCTTCAATATCGGGTTGCTTATTGCCACCGTAGCGCAACATTTAAGCAGGACAATGCACGACCTCAAGTTGTCCGTATTGTCCGGACTTTCCTTGATGCAGAATGCGTTCGACTGTTGCTCTGGGCAGCGCGTTGTCCTGATCTCGCACCAATGAAAATGATTGTTTAATCGTTGAAAAGCGACTGGCACGCCACCACTCACCAGTAACTACGATCGATGAACTTTGGTATCGTGTTGAAGCTTCATGAAATGCTCTATCCGTACATGTCATCCAATCGCTGTTTGATTTAATGCCTAAGCAGATAAGTTCTGTCCAAATTTTCTGAAATTTTAATCAATTGTTTTTCCTACTATAATGTATGTGCCCAACAAATATCTTCCTGATATTCGCATTCCTTCTTGGTGTTGCATTTTGGATTGCCACCAATGTATATATATATATATATATATAATGATAACAATAAGAATAAGAATGAAAAATAAATAGACAGATAAATAATTCTCCACAACAATCCACAAAAGCCAATTTGGTAACTAGTTAATTTAACTAAAATTTTTAAAAATTATTTATCTTCTTTTTAATGCATTGTAAGAAATAATAGCAAACAACTACCAGGCACTTTTAGTTACACATGTATTAAATGTAATATGATAATTAAAAAAATATCTAGTAATTAGGAAGTCAATAATAATGATAGATATATATGTAGAATTTGAAGTAATACACATAATATCAGTGCAAATGCATCTATATACATAGTGTAAAAAATGAAAAAAAAAAAAAATGTATTAGCCTTGATATATAATCCTAAAATACACTGCATTCAGTATATCTGAAACACATATTAAAAACTTAAAGCGTTGTGAATAAATGAAAGATTATCACTAGAATATACTTTCTTGTAAGATTTTTAAACTAACAGCACTCTTATTTTAACAACTGACCATAAATAAAAATACTTATGATTAACGTTTCTTTTAGTACGTTTTCTAAAAATTAGATAATAATAACGCTTAAAAATTAGATATTTATAACGTGTTTTTCAGATATTTTTTGAAATGTGCTAATTATACAAAAAAGAAACAATTTTATATTGAACATGTTTATAATAAAATATTTTAGATCTATTACCTAATATAATTTCCTTTAATTAGCAACAATAATAAATTTATCATTTAAAGCTTAATAATTGATTAATTATAAAACAGATTTTTTTTTTTTTTTAAACATATAATTATGAGATTTAAAAACAAATTTCCTAATTTATTTTCGATCACTTAAAACAGTGCTCTCAACAGTCACTATTTTGAATATACTTTTTATATAGGGGAGACCGGGGTAAAATGGACCACTTTTGTAAATTTTAAGTGCTTACTCACAAAGTAATGACCTTTGTCTATTGAAAATATCTGTGCATATTACCTATGTATTGGGGTTGATATTGCACTCAGTCAAAGGTAATAACTGCATTTACTTTTTTTAAATATAATTTTTTTAATAGCAACTGACAAAATAGACCATTTTATTCCAAGCCCGGGGTAAAATGGTCCATGGCACGGGGTACTGTGGGCCGCAGGTAAAATTTAAAAAGTGTATTAATGTACACTGTTAAAAATGGTTTCTTAAAAATGAGTTAAATTGCCTCAAAATAGCTCCGAAACAATATATACTTAAATTTGAAAACCCATGTAATCATTTTTGAGTATATTGACATGTCAAACATGGGGATATTGAGATTCTTATTGGTCAACCCCATTTTTGAGTATATCAGTATACTCAAAAATGAGTACATAGGGTTGACTAATAAGAATCCCAATATCCCCATGTTTGACACGTCAATATACTCAAAAATGAGTACATGGGTATTCAAATTTAAGCATATATTTTTTCGGAGCTATTTTGAGACAATTTAGCTCATTTTTAAGAAACCATTTTTAACAGTGTAGTGTGTTTTTTAATAATATAAAATGTAGAATATATTATATTTGTTTATTTAAATCTTCGATTCATACAATGTATATTAATGAACATTAAAATTAGAAAATGATACACCAAACGATTTTTGTGTCACTGAAAATCTGCTGTTTTCTTTTGAAGTTCTAGGGTCTGGAAGACTCATCATTAATATCTTGAAAATTGACAAGAAATACTCGTATATCAACGCTCTCAAGAAAAATGCAGAGATCTTGATTAGGTTCTCCTTGCATGAATTTCACAAAAAAACAGATTCTTTATTTTTAGTTCCCCATCATACTATAGGTATGGGGAACTTAGGTAATCGTGAAAATTTTCGACCTCGGTTTTTTGACTTTTCTACACGTTTTCAGGTGTGAGGAATACGAAAATGACAAAATTTCTATGGTGTCTGTCTGTAGGGTGTCTGTTAGTGTGTCAGTGTGTCAGTGTGTCAGTCCGTTAGTGTGTTAGTCCGTTAGTTTGTTAGTCTGTTAACACGATATCTCACGAACAAATGATCGCAGAGAGGTCAGATCAGTTTTAAAATAGTACTTTCGACACTGGCAAGAACCCTATTCATTTGCAACAATCGAATTTAAAAACTTCGTAAGTTATTAGAAATTTACGATTTTCTTAACATGGGAGAATAGGACAAAAATTCACTTAAACGTGCATTTAATGGAAACTTTTTACTGTAAAAATGTCAGACCAGTTTTAAAATATCAGTTTTGATGCCGGAATGAACATCAGTAACTATAAATATGCTACTTTGGAAATTTCGCAAGTTATTGGAAATTTACGAATTTTTTAACATGGCAGTATAGAGCAAAATTTCACATAAACGTCAATTTTGAGAGATATTTTCATCGTAAAGATGTCAGACTACTTTTGAAATATTATTTAGGACACTGGCATGATTATTAATGACTATGAATTTTCCAATATAAAGATTTCGTAAGTTATTGGAAATTTACGAATTTCTTAACATGGCTGAATAGAGCAAAATTTCACATAAACGTCAATCTTGAGGGATATTTTCATCGTAAAGATGTCAAACCACTTTCGAAATATTATTTAGGATACTGGCATGAATATCATAGACTACGATTTTTCCAATTTAAAAATTTCGTAAGTTATTTGGAATTTACGATTTACTTAACATGTCAGAATAAGGCAAAATTGAGCATAAATTTCCATTTTCAGGATCGTAAATACATTAGACAACTTCAAAATTACATTTATGATATTGGTTTTAACATGATTGAATACAAATATTCTAATAGGAAAATTTCGTAAATCATTCGTAATTTACGATTTTATCAACATAGTGAAATTGTAAATGTTTCATATAAATATGAATTTTGAGGATTATTGCATTGGAAATAGTAGGATGAAAACTAAACAACGGAATTGACCCTGATAAAATAAATTAATAGATTAGAATAAGATATATATATCGAAGTGAACGGTGGATAGCCTATTAGCGGGGATTTCATTCTGTCATAATATCAAGCTTTGGTCAAATTCATTTCTTTTAACATGATTATAATATGTCTCGCACTAGAAATTTATGAGAACATAAATATGATGGGGAACTGAGCAGAGTCCACCTATGCCAACTAGTTTATTTCTGTGATTAAACCAACAAAATGTAAAACTGTCTTTTTCGTCAAGTTTTTGACGAAAATTTACTTACACTTATTTTATTAGTTTTAAAATTAGCATCTTGCTGTTAAATTATATACTTATCACTGAATTTTGTATCACTATAAACAGACATATTCTTAGAAACACTCGAAATTCTTTATACTGTTTTTGCTTTGAACATGATGTGAGACTTCAGTTTTATTTTTTATCTTTAACAGAAGCTATTTTTTTTTTTTTTTTAATTTCTTCTGGTTCTAACTAAAGCGGCTTTTTTTGTTTATTTATTTATTTATTTTTATTTTATGCTTCTCCTTCAATAATCTCTTTTACTGGTGTATCAGTTAAAATTATTAATGCGTCTTTATTTATTTAGTTGTCGTCTTGTGTAAGGACACTATCGACAAGGGATGCAATTCGAAAGCTACTATTTTTAAATGGGGATTTTTCACATAGTGATTGAGATGTGTGCATTATAAATTACATAGTACAATTATATACTACTAATTTATATAGTCATAAATAAGAACTTCTTATTTAGAAAATATACAATGGAAATAAATAATTGTAGATAAGAAACATAATTTCTCGATTTTTAAAATAATATTTAGATTTTTTAAGTGAAACAATATTATGGTAATTATCATTTTCTGGTTCCTCTTTCTGTAGTATTTTTTGCGTTAAATTTTTACTTTTGTTATATTTAATTATGCTCAATTAATTATAATGCAGCACATTTCAATAAACTACATTGTTTTGATGAAAGTAATTTTTATAATTTACAATTTCAGCTATTTAATTTATTTTACATATGTAAGTAGTTTAGATGACAAAAATAGCTAAATGTTTTGAAAATATGCTTTATTTTCAAAGAATCTCGCTGGGAAAACTACGCCATAATGTATGATAATCTTTTTTTGTTGTTAAATTACGTCAATTATTGATTGTAGTGGGTGGGTTAATTAAAATTCCTATAAATCCAGAACACACACTCAAGTGTTCTGGATTAGTCATTAAACTATTTTTTCCCTAATCACCTATAATTGTGAAATCAGAAAGACTATACGCATTATTTTGTTTTCTCAACAAAAATTTAGATAATCTCTATACGTTACAAAAACGTTACTGTCACTGGCGTCAATTTCTTTTTTTTGTGTGCGACCGTATCTTCTTGCGGAGGGCAGGGTTCTTCGCATCATGAGAGTTATCAATGTGTTCCGAATACTCCAAGAAAGACATTTCAGCTGCCTAGAAATTTCTATCATTTTAATTAAAGAAGTTATTAATAAAAAACAACGGGTTTATGAAGGTACTC